>JAXCGZ010008097.1:0-57497 GCA_037179515.1 Halocaridina rubra
ATGAGACTTGAGTTGACATGGGGGTAAACCAAACCACCATAGGGATCCCAATAGTTTTCTCCTTTTCAAAATTAAATCATTATAGCAATAGAAATGCATAAGCCACCTTGCTCAGGATCGTTTGGCTGAAATTATGCTGATATATCCACTGAACAGCATTTGGATTTGAGGTGTAAGTTCATGTGAAGCCTAAAAGAAGAATATAATTGAATATGGAGGGCATCCAGCCTTAACTTCCCAGCCCCAACCTGCCTGTGTCCATCTACCCTACTCGAATGGAAATTATTAGTGCTATATTTTTTTTTACATAACAGTTTTACAAGCATGCTCTAGTTTTTCAATTTTTAGGAAAGAAATTAAATAAACTCTGAGGTAGAATGCAAAAGCTGGGAAGCAACTAACATGGGTTCGAGCCCACCAAGGGGCGTTAGGAGAGGCATCCAACCTTAATCCTCTAGCTCCAACATGTATGAGTCCATCCACAATTTAAATGGGAAATAACTGCGACACATGAAATGGTGCATGCAGATATGCAAGCATACAAAGTTCATATGAGGCATACTGAATGTTACATAATTATATACTGCATAATAGAAACTCTGGTGCTATGAGTCTGGCTAGTGTGAACACATATTATGGATGTTCTACATATATTCTTCATTTCTAGTAAATCCCAACCTCCCTAGGTATATTAATGCATTTCATTCCACTATGGACGATTATTATTCATAGAGTAAACTTTGCATGTATTAACTAACCAGAATACAAAAGTAAGTTTGTTTAGTACTCTGTCACTATTAATCCCTGTTCGAGGGTGGTCACATCCATGTTGGAGCTGGGGACTGAGGCTACATGCCCTTCCTAAAGCCCCATGTGGATTCAAAAACAAGTTTGTCACTTCCCTAATAAGTGCTCTAACAATGTGCAAATGCAGTCCCCAGTATGCAAAAGTAAGTGCAGTATCCTATATCAAACTAACCTAAGTTGCCTAATTCCCAGCAGTTTAAAACCAATGACTTGATGGAAGTGTGGGGGACATGAATAATTTTCATGATATGTTATAAAAAAAATTTATATGGACTGCATACAAGACTGATCTAACAGTTATTTGCAAAAGACGAACTGTAACAAATATCCACTACAAAAAACTATTTCACATTTCAACCAAGAAGGCATATCAAATGCATATTCTGCTGCTCAGCACAACTAACACTCCAGAAATAATTAATTAAATGATTCAGTAAGAGCTTAACTTCTTTAGAACACTGTAATTATAGTAGTGGAAATTGAATTAAAAAAAAATCTTCAAAAATATTCCTCAATGCTTAAATCCAAAGTAGACTTGCTCTTTCCCTTAAACCTCTCTAGGCAGCAGTTATCCCTTGAACCTCTTAGGGCTGTGGTTTTCCCTTGAACCTCTCTGGGCTGCAGTTCCCCCTAACCAGTGTTAACTCTCCTAGGTGATTTGTCGTCCAGTAACAAAGCCGAAGATATTTTCCTTAACTCTCTGCGGAAGTACGTTTCTCATCTAGCACAGGGTTTGTATACAAGTGAAATTTGAATGCATCTGTGCAATGATTTTCAAGAGCTCTGCAATAGTATTCAAATATGTTGCGGTTCTTAATGCCAGTTTTTTAAGTGTATTATTCCCCACTGAAATAGGGATGGACACAGAAAAGTTGGAGCTGGGAAATATAGGCTGGATGGCTTTCCTAATGCCCAATGGTTAGAGGCGAGTGCTCTAACCACTGTACAACTGTTGAATATTTGATGAACACTGGGACATTCAAAATGTACACTGAATACTACTGGTCTATTAAATACAAAGAAACCCAAGTGCTAAGAAAGATTAAGGTTAACTGCTAATGACCATCAGAACTAGTTGGGATTTAATATGTACCAAGACCTTCAGTTGTGTCCAAGGAAAAGAGAAACTCCCCAGTTATTTATGTGGTTATGTTAGTTCTGTTTTTAAATTTGTTATCACTTAAGGGGGCCATGATATCCTAAATTCTCCAGCTCCAACCTCTCTGACTCTAACCCCAAAATGCATATTAATAGTAACGAACAGCACACATTTGGTTATCGTTTAAACAGTAAATATTTACTTACACACCCCAACATGTGAAATGAAAATACGAAAAGCTGAAATAAATACCTAAACTAATATATATATATATATATATATATATATATATATATATATATATATATATATATATATATATATATATATATATATATATATATATATCAATTAGAAAATCGTTCCTTAACTACGGATGAACTAACCTAACCAAATCTTACCTAATATAATAGGATTTTATTTAAACGGGGTGCGAAAGTTGCCGTTATTTACTCTAAACTATAATTATTACAGGTTATTATCAAAGTCAGCTCTGATCCAACTCACCAGGATTTACTGCAAGATAGTTATGCCACAAAAATATGGTTAATGCTCATCTATATATTAACTTAATTTCCTAATATTTGAATAATCTTATTTGAAGTACTGACAGACCGCAAATTTACGTTTAGAAAAAACACGGCCAGTAAATAAAATCTTCACTACGAGTCAACATAAATAAGCAGTTTAAAAGGCATTAATGAATAACATGGGATAAAAACCGACCAAGGGACGGGGAGCTGCCAGCAGGGCTCTTTCCCGTAGGTACAATTAGGTGAATCGAATGTAAACAAAGGTATCATGCTGCAAGTGGTAGCGAGGTATGTCACAAATAACAACGGCTTTGTTCCATACTTAGAGATAAACAGTGCCATTATGACTACTGAAACACATGACAGGGGTTTGGCTGTAACCAAGCGACAAACACATCGAACGTGATAAAATTTATGAGAATATCGACTAGGGTGAGACAGGGTCCAAGGGGGTTGTCGCTCACTCACCACGTCTCCAGGTTCGAGAACTTCTTGGTGACCACCTTGCCCAAATCAATACCCAACCGGTCCACCACCCTTTGAGCAAGGTCCGGATGAGAAGACCCCGAAAAAATCTTGATGTTAGGCATCCTAGGGAACGGAAACGATGGTTGGAGGCGAAGGTTCGGCAACAGTAGCTCGACTGGGGTACGGGTTAACGATAAGAAGTGTTCTTTGCTGTGGCATTCACTACCTCCAACCTCTGTGGCTGCCAGCATTACACTGCGAGAAGGAAATTCGTCGTTAGCTTTTACAGTGTACCCAACTACCCAACGAGCTCGGAGCTTAATGGCTGGATTTTCCTGAATTTGGCTACTTCTAGTAAATCATACATGGATAAATTGAACTCACTAATATAAATATATTGAATCTTCAAAGTATATCTAATTTTAACCTCCTTGTTCAGTTCTTTTATAACTACCTTTGAAAAAGTGATAAACAAAATATCATCAGTACTTGATATATTGCAAGGAAGATTCTGAAAACATGAACTTTTTTTTTTTTGTATTGTAAAATCATACGGTTTATATCCACATTTTTCTGAAACAATTTAGAGGGTGGTGAGTCGAAAAGTATTTATATCTAATAATAATAATAATAATAATAATAATAATGATAATAATAATAATAATAATAATGATGATGATGATAATAATGATAATAATAATAAGTCATATCGAAAAAAAAACAAATATCTTGGTTGAGTTTAGTATAAACCCTAGTTTGTTATATCTAGAAATCCTTCATTGCCAATATATCGCTAAAAGTTTATCCATCACAACTACGCGTTAGTTACACTAAAATATTAATCCTATTATTCGCAAACTTTTATGTAGTATTAATGATGGGAGTATTAAAGGGAAGCCCTTTTTCAGCATAGATGCCAAAATTTTTAATAGCCAGCAAAAAAGTATTTTCCAAAGGGAACTTGCTCCATAAATTCAGGTTGAAGAACAACCTCCAGAAGTGTAAGGAATTGTGAATCTTCAACACTGAAAATGTACTCTAGTCAATATATTCTGAGAAGGATACGGCTGATATTTCAGGATTAAATAAATAAATACGTAAATAGCAGAATTTACTCTTGAATTCGCCTCTGTATATTTATTTTTCTCACTGTAAATATAAGAAGACATTGATCAATTTTGCATAATATAGCAATACTCAAGCACTGACGCTGGTCTATTTTTTCCAGTACATTTCTTAACTAAACTCTAATGTATCATACAGTAAATATTATTAATTATGCATTAGGATTAAGTATGCAAGGATTTTGAAGCTAAAATAATATCAAAGTAATACAAATATATCCAATTTTTAAGACTTACTACTCATCATAAACATTTAATATTAATTCTGCGAAATTCTGCCCAAGGTCAATTCTAAGAAAAATCTTATCAAGATGCCATGCTGAATAATTTTTAGGACTGTGCACGTATGACGTCAGTTAATCTCATGTTATCCAAGAAATACCAAATAGGAATTCTCAAGTGACCAAAATTTTCCTTCTGGCTGAGAGGCAGCGTTTTTACGCGACTAATAAACAGCTTATTTTTCTTCTTGGAAATCGTCCACTTCCAATGAATGGTCCACTGGGTAATTCTATATACGACGGAGATGGGATTTACCAGGTTTTCTCTCATCTCAATAAGTTTTTCTTTTGTCACTGCATGTAGGTCACTCTTCAATCAAAATAAAATTATTTTAAATATGCATTGAAACTTAATATTAGTAGTTAAGCATATGCAGTCACGGGTATTAAATTTAAATGTACAAAAAGACTCACCATTTGAAGACTTTTAACTAACTCCCTTCAGCTCTGCCTGAGTTGGACTTACGACACCTATCTTGGATTTATTACGGAGAAGTTTAATCTATAACAAGTGGGTAAGGTTTTATTTGCATGAAGTTCGGGTATGTTTATCGAGACAACTTATTTCTTTTCCTATAGCTTTTATTAACTTGTATATATAATGATACATAATTTATACAGTGTTAAATATGCAATTATTCATATGTAAAGTGGAAGCACCGTTTGTGTGGCTTTGAAGCTACATAGGTATGCTAAACGTTGGTGGAGTTAGATGCCCATAAAACTACAGGTCCTGATGATATATCCCATATTGTACTTTAAAAAAAAATGGCGCTATGCATCATATTTAAAAAGTCGCTGGAATCTGGGGAGATTCCAAGATGCTAGAAACAAGCGAACGTAGTACCTATCTTCAAAAAGGGAAGGAGAGATACAACTCTAGACAATAGGCCTGCTTCTTTGACCAGCATAGTGTGCAAAGTTTTGAAGAAACTACTAAGAAAACTCATCTCTCTTCACTTGGAATCCTTTAACTATTTTTCAGTGAGACAACATGACTTCAGAATAGACAGATAAACAATAATAAATCTATTAGAATTCTATGATGAGATACTTTGGATCTTACAGGAAAGAGAGGGCTGGGTAGATTGCATATTCCTAGATTATCAAACGGCATTCGGTACTGTCCCACATGGGAGATTTATTAAGAAGTTGCAAGTAATGGCGAGAACAGGTGGAAATGTCTTGGAATGGATAAAAACTTACTTAGGAGGAAGGGAACAGAGGGTTAGAGTAAGACACTCAGTTCTGAATGGAGAAGGGTTAGTAGCGGGGTTCCACAGGATTTAGTTTTAGGGCCGCATTCGTTCCTTGCGTACGTAAATGACCTACCAGAGTCTGTAAATTCATTCTTGAACATGTGTGTAGATTTTATTCACATGAAGATCGAATATGTATATCAAGACAACTTACAGTGCAAAGATTGTGAAGAAAATAAGAGACGAAAACAATGGTAGAGAGCTTCAGGAAAACCTAAATAGTCAGCAAGAGTGGTCAGAAAAGTGGCAAATGAAATTCAATACTTCAAAAAGTAAAGTGATGAGAATGGTTACAAGTGCGAGAAAGCCAAGCTTGGATATTCAATAACAGGAGCAGAACTTCAATAGACCGAGAATAAGAGAGATTTAAGAGTGAACCTATTGGCAGATTTGTCTCCGGCAATGCATATAAATGGCACAGTAAGGGCAGCATATGCTTTCATAGCAAATGTGTTCAGAAATATATACGTTAATTATGTGAGGACAAAGCTTGAATATGTATCCCCCTATAGGAATCCGCACTTGAAAAAGCACATAAATAAGCTGGGAAAAGTTCATAGACATGCCACGAAACTAGTGCCAGAAATACGCAATCTCAGTTTTGAGGAGAGGCTGTGGGAATTAGACTTACAATCACTTGAAATTAGTAGAATGAAGGGGTATATGGTGACGGTTTTGGTTTTGACTTAGTGGATAGGGATCGATATCTTGATATAGCTCTAGAGCTGGAGGTCATAGTTTGGAGCTTAGTAAGAAACTTTTTTGCAAGATGTAAGGAAGTACTTTTTTTTCATTGTAAGAGTAGTTGATGACTGAAATTTGCTAAGTGAGGATGTAGATAATGCTGACTCAATTCATAGGTTTAAGGACGAACACGATAAGTAGCACTCAGTACAAAAATGGAACTGACCAGGAGACGGGAAGCTACGAGCATAGGGTTCTTTCTCGTGAGCACAATTATGTAATTACAGAGATATTGGTTTTTAGAGATTAAGGCTGGATGCCCTATCTACCTAACTCCCCCCCCCCATATGCATGGTAAAGTTTTTGCTGACTGAACCTGACTAAACAGAATATGATTGAGCAAATGTATATGAAATTATCAAACACCTGCTCATTATACATATGCAACTTAAAATACTAAAAAAAAGCAGACGTTGATCCAGTGATATCATGACATCTAAGGTCAAATCTATGGTCTATAGAAAGAAACTACTTTCTCAACAAAATATTTACCTGTTTTGTGAGTTGTGAGTTATCTATACTGAAGGTAGTAAACAGTAGTCATAGAAAATTATCCATACAGGAATATTTACTTTAAGTGTTCCTTATTATTTGGGAACGGTAATCATGTTCAAGCCCACGGCTAAGAGCTAGGAAGAGACATCCAACCCTAGTTCTCCAGCTCTATCCTGTCTCCTGTATTCGTCTACCCCCATTCGAATGGGGATTAAGTAGTTACATAAAACGGCAGGCAAAGTCGTGTCTAACAAGGGGTGTTTGTTTTTTGTATAATCAGCCGCCTTATTACCCACATTGCAGCTATAGCAATGATGAATAGAGTACAGAAAACCACTATTTTTAATAGTAAATATATAATTAATTTCTACGGTGACAATGCAATGAGCTCATTGGATAGAGGACTCGTAGGTTGGGTTACAAGGAGTTGCAGTGTTCATATAGCAAATATGAGTGTGATTAATGGAATTTTCTGCCAAAAAAAAAAAAAAAAAAAAAAATCGAAAAATTGCAGTATTTATGGCAATTACAAAATTAAAGTTAAAACTGAAAATTAACCATATAGGTGACATACTTTATTCAAGTAAATTGAAAGAAAATGGTAGGCTCTTTGAACTCTACAAAAATAAAAACAACTAAAAGATGACCATTCATTTTGCATGTTCTGTTGCAGCTGAAACATACATATAGATCCTTATTTCTAAAAACATTCAGTCAACTTCTAGAGTGCTTCATCATCTTCATTATTATCTCATTCCTCAAGTGACTCTCATAGTCATACCTACTAACATATAAATTTTTCGGCATCACTTCTGGAATGAGAAGATCTTTGCAACAAGCATTATCACCATTAAATTCGACTTTATCAGCAAGATGCTCTTTAAAAGCTTGTTTCCCATTTTATTTCTCATTTTCGTCCTAAATAATGCAGTCTAACTGACAACTCTTTCAACAAATGCATTTGATACAGGTAAGCATAAATTAACGAACACTAATATTGCCAGATTTCTGAAACAATACACACCAATTGAATTTTCAAAACTATATATATATAGCACCAAAACTTTACAGATCTTTAGATCAATTTCAGTCTCAGCACTTGCCCTGTTAAACAGCCTGGTATTAATGTACTCTTTTGCTAAGTCATCTACATCTCTGTCTGTAGTGATATTTTCTTCAAGGTTCAGTTCATGAAACTTAGCACTTCTACTCTGGGGAGAAAAGAACATTTGAATGAAATGCTTGCAATGTACCAAGAAATTTGAGTTTCTAGTCACTTCAGTTACTGCTTTCTTCAAAACATTCAGACATCTATATATATTATGTTAAGCAATTGTTCACTTGAAAATTTCCTTCTGATAGTTCTTTGTAAAATTTGGCTCCAAAAGGGATATCTATCATATGCCTTATGTGTAAGTCTTTAACCAGTTCGTACACTCTTATGAATTCATCATTACATATTCTACTCGTTAGTGAAAAGTAAAATTCGTTCAAATCCCTTAACAAATGACACTGTTCAGCATTTGTATTTTGAAAGGAAGTTTTAGATTGCTCAATTCATTTCTCAGTGGGGAGGCAAATACCAAGTATAGATAATTTGACCAGTCATATAGCATTTTGAGCATAATTTTGCAGCTGTAACTTTTTATACACCCAGTAGACCCAAAATATCCTGTGAGCTCATCCCATTGAGTGATATCTATGCAAATAATTTTCCCAGTCATGGACTGAGAGAAATTAGAGGGATTAAGTTCGGGAATACTCACATATATATATATATATATATATATATATATATATATATATATATATATATATATATATATATATATATATATATATATATATCTATATCTATATCTATATATATATATATATATATATATATATATATATATATATATATATATATATATATATATATATATACTGACAAATTATGCAAAAGTCTGCCCTTGTGATAAAGCATTTAAAGCCCAATCAAAAGGGCACATTTTTTTTAGACAATATTATGACACCTGAACAAAATTTTAGCCAGCAACTCATTAGGGAGTACTGTATATCACATGGCTCTCAGTGGTAAACAACAAATTAGAAGAATTACAAGCGGGATCATACAACAATACAGAGTTAACGAGCAGAACACAAAATATGATAACATGCATAACGTAATTTTAGCTGTTAGATTGTATGCTATAGCACTAAACGAAGAAGAAAATTAAAAAACAGGAAGAGGAGAAGCATATGGACACAGAAATGGTTAGCAACAAAACGATGAACAGCCAGACCTATGACTGAGTCGGAGTGACCGGTTACCTAATTGTGTTTACGGGAAAGAGCCCAAAGCTCGTATCTTCCCGTCTCCTGATCGGTTCCATTTTATACTTAGTGATACTTATCATACCTGTCCTTAAAACAATGGATTGAGATAGCATTAACTACCTCCTCGCTTAGCCAATTCCAATTATCAAGACGACACCCAAAATGTAAACTTAAAACTCAATTCAAGTTTTCAAGTTCAAAATAATGAAGTTAGTGTAAATAATGCATAATAAGCATAATTTAAATTTATTTATAGTTTAAAATTATATACCTCAGTAAATAAATAGCAATGAGACGAAATTATATGTTTCATAAAGATTACTCATGATATTGTTTTACTTTTGCCCGATTTGTCGGGCTTTTTCGATCATTTCCATAAACAGCTGGTTGGCGGAAATCTCTGATTTCGGGGAATCTGACGTCGCACAACAGCATGTTTGCTGACAAATCGTACGAAAATTTGCCCATGTGATAAAGCCATTAGTGTAAGAATTGCTGATAACTGGAATTCCCTACGCGAGAAAAACTTAAATGCTAACTGCGGTCATAGTTTTAAGGAATGATATAATGTATCAACGAGTAAAAATGACAAATTATACCTTTAAGGAAACGGGAAGTTACGAGCATAGAGCTTACTCGTAAACTCAGTTATGTAAATATAGTAAGAAAAAGATATTAGATTATATAATATCATACATTGAATTTTCGTCTGCAATCTCTGACGCCATCTAGCGAAGACGTCCTGAAACTTTGGTGTAAAGGCATTCTCATTCGATCGTCTTCAATTCTGACTTCGTTGAATATTGTTTCTAAATCTGCAAAAAGATGACGTTATACATGATTGCAAACAAACCCATTATTATGAGGAAACTTTTTATATATCCAATAAATATTCGGTCTATTTTACAAGAAATAAGAGAAAATAACCGTTAAAACTACAAGTAAATCTGTAAAAAGACCATAATATTCAAATTTGTATATAGTTAACTTCCTTATAAAGAGAAGTTTTATGCATTGAATTAATATTCAGAACTTTATACAAGAAATAAAAAAATAATACTACACATTCTTCTAAGTGAATTATTAATAAAATGATAATGAATACCGTGTGTACTTTCCTACATATAATTGATACTTATTGGTAATTTTTCTTCATTAAATAAATATGTCATATACGAAAACTGAATATATATATATATATATATATATATATATATATATATATATATATATATATATATATATATATATATATATATAGAGAGAGAGAGAGAGAGAGAGAGAGAGAGAGAGAGAGAGTGAACTGAAGTCGAAGGAGGGAAATCGGAACGAATTGTGCTATCACCGGTTTCCCTGACTAGAGGTAGTAACTTTTCGCAGCTGAGAAGAAATTAAATTTTTTTCAAGGTAAGTCCATAGTTACAGCATAAATATGCCAAGTCATTGAATTAAATAAAGTCCCTTTAATAATCTGAAATTAATTTTGTATCAAAATATTGAAGGATATTGTATGTGCTGATGATTAGAGGTGATGTTCATTATCTATAGTGGTAAAGAAATTGCACATAACGTTTTATGATTATATATATATATATATATATATATATATTATATATATATATATATATATATATATATATATATATATATATATATATATATATATATATATATATATATATATATATATCGTTTTATGCCCCCATTCAATTTTTGGACCGAACTATTTTTTTCGGATAAATTGTGATGTGTTTTGAATTACTCTGATAATTGTCGTTGTCGGAATTCTTTCATTTGTGTTCGGGGTGACATTGAAGGGCAGCGGTGGGTATTTAAATTTTGATTAAACCCGTCTCCATTTTGAAAGTGACATAATTTTTATTCGGATCATGTCAAGAATAGCGAACCCACTCACAACACGGTTTGCTATTCTTTACAAGAAGATTGTTATGTTCGTTATTTTTTACATGAGAATAATCGGGTTCGCTGTTCTAGGCATGAACACTTCGGTACTAGACATTTCAATAACTGCTTAATTATCAAAGCTTCTATTCACTAGTTAACCCTGTTGTGAAACCAATATTGCCAGGATTGCGGAGCGGGGACACCTAACCTAACCAAGGAACACCCACAGTTTTCCGGGCCATACCAATGTTCAGAACCTACCAATAGATGGCGCTAGGCTCTAACTAGAAAAGTGGCGGATGAATTCACAACAAAAATGGCGACAATAGGCATACAAAACAATTTTTAATATCCTAACTAAAAATACCTACCTAACCTCATAGCCAGGGGGGGGGGCTTCACCCCCCCCCCGGGAACCCCCCCATCATATAGGTTAGGGTCGAACTACTTACTTGAGCGGAGGGGTGAGGTCGTTGAGCGGCATGGCCCGCAAAACTGTAAACTTCCCCTATCCAAACCTAACCTAATATATAGAATCATACTGGGCAAAGCACAAGGCTAAAATTAAGAATATGCGAGGATGGATGGAGACGCACTTTTCTACAAGGTTATTTAAATCAGTTCATGCGAATGGAACGAAATGCTGTTGACAGGTTATCAGGGTTCTGTTATGCAATCGCCATGCAGTATCCTTTCACTAACTAAGTTTTTTAACATTATTTTTTTTTTTATGGAAACTGAATATTATATTCGTTTAATTGTTCATTTGTCATTAAATATAAAGGTTTACTTTTCTTTACATGAAGACATTTGGGTTGGCCATTCTTTACTTGGGAACCATTGGGTTTGCTGTTCTTTACATGGGAACCATTGGGTTTGCTGTTCTTTACATGGGAACCATTGGGTTCGCTGTTCTTTACATGGGAATCATTGGGTTCACCGCTCTTGACATGGAGATGTTGGGTTCGTTGTTCTTGACATGGAGATGTTGGGTTCGCTGTTCTTGACATGGAGATGTTGGGTTCGCTAATCTTGACATGATCCTTTTTTTCCTATGGTTCTTGATGAGTTTGAATGAAACTGACATTCAAAGCCATAAAAGATTTTAGGAAACTAACTTGATCACCAAGAAAAAATGTGAGAGAGGAAGGAAAGTAGCAGAGGTGGGGTGTGTTGTGACTTGTCAGATGAAGGCATAATAAGAGTATGTAATGAGCATGCCAGAATATTTGGTGTAGATATGGGCATAGGAAAAGAATCGACCGTGTAAAATGTGGGATAATTGTACTCATGTTCCCAGCTGAGCTCATACTTCCTTTGGAAGTTTGTAGTAACAAATATAATTTAATTACAGCCCAGTAGTAGAACATATGAGTCAGAGAGTGACTAATACGGTTTCAAGCCCACCATGGGGATTTGGGCATCCAGCCTTAATTTTCCCTAACCAACATGTCCATGTCAACCCCCAGTAATGCAAAGATCGAGAAACCGCTTTAGATTTGGTAGATAGAACTTACAGATTATTACTATGGTAGTTGAAGATACAGTTGGTTTTACAAATGCTTGATTTTCTTAGTGCTGACGTAAATGGCATGCTCTTTTGCAAATTCACTTCTGTAGCATAGTCATAATAACCTAAGCATATCTGCAATTACTAGAGACATTGTCTTATGTTAAACATAGTCGTAAGCTGACTGTTTTGACCCAATTTGATCTAAAAATCTACTGTTTGGTAATATATTTTTGGACAAAGAAACCACAATCCATCCCATTTTTAATGATCCTCATCTCCAGTTTGATGTTGATTGGGTATGTATGTCGTTTTGTGTGTCATTATTTATCCTTATAATGTGGCGGACACACACAGACTAGAGTTGGAAAATTTAGGTTGGATGCCCTTCCTAACGTCCCATGGTTGTCTCGGACACGGGTTTAACACTTTTCGTGTCAAGTCGTCAAGCCTCTGCGCTACTGTGGTCCCCTCCAGTTTGATTAGGCGCTACTGATTATTTACTCTTGTTCCACCTAAATCTCTAGGAAGCAGCAGGACTTCTCTATTCATCTAATCAATGCTATCATTATGTTTAGACACATCTGTTTGTGATATAGATTTATTGGCCGAATCGCATTGTGGTTTTAGAATGCTTTTGTACTTAATGGATTGGGCTCAAAAGCAACATCACAATCTTAATTTTCAAGCTGTTGCTGATAGGTTTGCAGGTTTTTGGTTCTAAAGCTTTGGAATACAGTACTGTATTCTGTACAGAATATTTTTTGCTGTTTTATGTTTCACTATTAATCCCTATTCAAATGAGGGTGGACGCAAACAGGTTGGCTCTATTTGTAGGTTTACACACGGGTTTGCCTCTTCCTGAGTTGTACTGTATTAGGGTATTTGAAGGTTATTATTATTTCTAATTTTTAGTATGAGGCTTCCTTTTTGTAAACTGATATTGTGTTGCTGTAGCTACATCCTTTATCTGTTTTGTTTGATGTGAATTAGGTCTTTTGACTTCTATGGGAATTAATAAGAGGTTAATTAGAAAAAACAAATTTAATACTCATTATTCTGAATGTTGAAGTATTCTGGAGGCCTCGGAAGCTCAGTGGTAGATCGAGTGATATGGGAAGCAGCTATTGTGAATTTTCCCCCAGCTTCATTATGTCTTTGACCCCCCATTTGACTGGGACTGATTGTGACACATAAATTTGTGCTATTAAGATTAACAGGTACAGAATCAGATACCTTAATCTGTTGAGGTATTTCTTCTTTAGTAAATTATTTTGTATTTGTCGTAAGAAAATGAAGGTTATTCATTTGTTACATTTACAAGTTGAATTTTAGTCCACGCCGTGTATTATTTTTCTTATTTTCATATCTGTTTTAAGTACACATACTGTATAAGATTTTATGTTTTTAGTACTCATATAAGATTTTATGAATTACTGTATTGGGTTAAAAAGCCGTCCAAGTTGTTTGGTGCAAATATTTACATATTGTCATGTTTAGGATGAGGAAGGGACAGTATAAGTATTTTTGTCTCCTGGCTCTTGCTACTTCAGCAGCTTTAATTAGTACATCATTGGCATTGGCAGCTGTAGGTGCCGCTGTCATGATAACAAGCTCAAAGCTGTTATTTTATTATAATTGTATGATCATACCCTGCTTTATTGGCCTCCAGTAATAGTTTTTTGTATTTGAGATTTTGATTAAATTTTTTTCAAGAAAATGTAGTCCTAGAAATAGAACGGAGACCTTTTGTCCAGTGCGGTCCAATGCCTAAATAATTTTAGTGGTCAGAACTTGAGTACTTTTATTGGAATTGAACATTGACTGGTTTGTATTTCTGATGGGAGTATGGCTTTGCCAGGAGTAGTAAATGTTGTTACTATAACATAATTAGTTCATCACCTGTAGAATCCTTAGTAAGAGGGATGTAAGTTGTGGCACAGTGCCAGTTGGAAGACATAAAGTGCCACTGACTTCAAACTTTTGCTCTTCACTCTTCAGTGTTCACTACTGTTGAATGCATGTTATTTTGTGTCTGTGTTTAGTTGGGATGTAATTTTAAAAGAAACTATTTTATTTTGACAAATTTTTTGCTACTCTTAATCTGGAATGTGGAAAGTATTGAGCAAGACATGCATTTGGAGACTCGTGTGAGGGGAGTGTCATTTGGCAGCGTGTAATGTATGCGTGTTCAAGGGCACGGAAAGACCTTCCTAAGCTGTGGGTGACTTTACTTTCATTAGTAAAGGACAGGCAAAGGTGTGAGAAGGACCTTCATAAGATTTTAATCCTCGTATCAAAGAGATATTTTGTTACAGTACAGTGCCATTTTAGAAACGAAGATTCCAAAGCATTCAGAAAAGTAAGAGTATTAAAGTGATCTTGCTGTTATATATCCAGACTGCCTATAATTTTTTCTATATTTTAGCAACTTTTCCTAGATCAATTTATGATAGAGTTGGCACTGCTTTGTGTTCATAAGGTAGAGATGTAACCTTAGATAGTGACACTTGTATGGTTTAATCTTTTTTTTCTTGTGCTATGGCACATGTTGCTACTATATGCTATACATAGCTTATATAACTGTCAAGAATGTCATATATTTGGCAAGTGAAATAATGAAGGCATGTATGTTTATGTTCCTACTCTTAATTAAATCGTAATTTCTTTAGATAGATTCCAGAGTTCATCTTTAGTTTGATAAGTACTGTAGTTTGGTGTAAGATCTTGAGGGAATGATGAATACATATACAATGTCCACAATTCCCTTTGTAAGGGGGTGGCCGAGTCAAAGCACACATTCACCAGAAGCTAGAATACCTTGATCAATCTTCTTAGCTCCTTAGGGAATAATAAGAAAAGCTATACAGTACAGTATTTATATGCTTAGTTTTCCTTGTTTAAACGTTATTAGGTAGTTTACATCTTAAACTATTTCATAGACTCTGCAAAGAGAGTTTTTGTTTTAAGGTTTTGTGTAACTGGATGGAGATTTTCTGCTTACTTCTCCAATACCACATTAAACGTAGCTGAGGAGACTTAACGATTAGATGCACGTGTGGCTAGGCTATCAACCTTGAAATGGTTTGACCTAGATATTGACGTGAACTATTGATTCCTCGGATCCGAGTAGTTTCCTTCTCTTATTGAATCCTCTCCGTAGCTTCTTTATTTTCTTTTAACATGACGAGTAAGCTAACCTTCAAAGTATTTTAATGGCATTGGATGCACTTAAGTACTTTATATATTATTGTGTAGGGTATGTCCATTTTGGAAAGTGCAATAAGGATAGTACTGGATTGGCATTGACTAGGTTTCATCTCCTCTTTACCTGCATCTTAATTAATATGAGGCATATGAAACTAGTACAGTATTTGTTTTTCTTCTGTACCCTATGATTTAAATGACAACAACGTAGGAGAACAAACAAATTTTCTAAAATGTGGTTGTAGTAAAAGTGATAGATGATACAGCACACTCCTTCCCTTTTTGAAAGAAAGCACTTTCAGCTAATAATAATAATATGCTTTCATGACTGCCATTTCCACGTATACGTAGAGTCTGGGTTCCTGACTAGGCTCGGTTTTGCATCTGATCTCCTCTCAGTCCATCTCCTTTAAATCCTCATTCACTTAAACTGATTGTAATGATTTTCAATAACTGATGAACACTCGAACTCAGATATCTTTAATTAATAACATGATCAATATTTAAAGTCAACCTTTTCCCTGTTTGTTTGTGTATATAAATGAATTTAATATTTTACTCTTTTAGTACATAGTAATTGTAGGCTTTTTAAAATAAGATATAAATATATTCTGCAATATTCATTGCTTATGGTATTTATTGTTGGCTCCCTTAGTCATTGTGAGCACTCTGCAGTGAACCAACTGATACTAGTCAGAGTAGATGAACTGAATATCTTGTTTAGAAGCAAGGTTGAAATACTGAACTGGGAAATCGTGCCCTTGGAGCCAAATACAGTATTAATGCAGCGTTCATAGAAGTAATATGATTTTGTAACCGTCTTTATGGTTACAAAGTGAGTGTGATTCATTTGTTGTGGTGTGAATGAGAATGAGCATTTAGAAGTAGTAGAGGTATGTATTGATTTTGTATTGTGTAATGCTTACTTGAATGTCTTAAGAGAAGATAGAGTAAATATTTTATAGGCTAGGAGAGTGTAGTCTCTTATGGTAATAAAGGCTTCTCTCTCCTCACCATCCTTCTCCCAACATACCCCTAATACCTCCTCAGCACATGTCCTAGCAACACGGTCTTGCTTGTCTCCCTATATCTCTATCAGTTGTCGAATCATGTGCAGACACTCCCCAACTTATGAACGAGTTTAGTTCCATAAGCCCATTCGTAAGTTGAGTTTTGGTAAAAAGTAGTACTGTACAGTACTTAGGCTAAAGACAACTACTACATAAAACATAAAGTATACAGTATTTATGAATATTAATACAGTCATAATAATGTGATAATACAATACACTACAGTAATACATACATCAATACAGTATTTGGTTAGATAATGGGTAGGTTTTTGTTCTTATCTATGAATGTTTGTAACTCGGTTGTTCATAAGTAGGGGAGTTTCTGTATTGCAAAATTTTTATATATTACTGTGATCATCATTGTTCTCTAGTCTGCAACTCCTTTTTTATTCAATCATGGAAGGTTTCTGGATACTTTTCCTACTTAGAAAAACTTAAAAGTTTAAATAATCTCTTGGAAAAGAAGTTGTTTACTAAGTACTTTCTGGACTGGTTAATAAACTTATTGTGCTAGTAAATTGTCTTACCACCTTGCACTGTGGATGACCTAAGCAGGGTGCTGGAGGGATTTGTGATAGCCTTTTATTCACAAGGAGCTATGAGGAGTGATCGAGTCATATTAACTTCTTGTGAATGTGCATTCTTTAATAACTTGTTCATATTTTATTTCTTCTAGATGTCAAGTGTAGCACCCATGCAGCTCGGGGCTGCTAATGCCTTTACCCAGGTGGATCACATGGCTGCCTTAGACATCGACTCGCGGCCATTTTCCAAGCGTCTCTCGGGTATTATCTGCACCATTGGTATGTATCATGTATTAATATTTTTTTATTGTATATTTTTATAAAAGGCTCAGAGCTGCAAAAGGTGTATTTTTTAATTTAAATCTACAAGCTGCATGTAATGTTGTCTAGGATATATGCAAGGCTTTACTCAATCAATGAGATTATTCATCATCATCTGGTGGGTTGCCAGCTATGAATAGTCTCCATATCACCCGTTCCACTGCATCCTCCTCCATCACACCACACACCCTCAAGTCCTTCTTCACCACATCCATAAGCCTCCCTTTGGCCCACCTCTCCCCCTCCCACCTGGCTGCTCCATCCTCACCATCCTTCTCCCAACATACCCCTTATACCTCCTCAGCACATGTCTTACCAGCTCGGTCTCACTTATCTCACTATGTCCTCAAGCTGTCCTGCCTGGTGTACTCATATTTCCTGTTCTGTTGACTGAGGTTAAACCAAGACATATGCCACGGTTTTTGTTATCTTTATTTTTCAAAGCCTTTCTAGAAAAAAACACCTTGGGGACAATTCAGGACCACTGAATGTAAGTGGTTTCTAAGAGGGTAACTATATTGCTTCTTTTCCCCAAAATTGGCATAGTGATAGTGATATGTTCAACAGAAAGGAGTGTGTGTTCATATTTTTATGTAACTGGAAAACTAGTTACAGTATCTAATCTCTTAACCTAGCAACAGAATGTTTAGTTTTACGTAGCAAAAGCATTGTATCATCCCTGTAGAACTTGTCAATAATTCTTGATTGATAGTGGTTTTCAGAATTATAGGGGATGTTTACATCAGATTTAGTCATTTCAGTCAGCAATGCAAAAGTCTGCTACTGGGTGGTTTTTGTATACGATTATATATATTCATTGTAGGCACCAGTTAGCTAGTTGGAATAGTGCAGTTATTCAGCATCCTTGTTTGAAGGAAATAAAGTTTTTTTTTATACTTGAGGTATATGAAATGGGAGTACATGTGCAGGAACAGGAAAATTGGTTTATACTAGTATATTTACAAAATATAAATGTGACTAATATGATGATATTTCTTGTATGAAAGGGCCAGTATCACGATCTGTTGAGATGTTGGTGCAGATGATGGAAGCGGGCATGAATATCGCCCGCATGAATTTTTCTCATGGGACTCACGAATATCACTCTGAAACCATGACGAATGTTCGCAAGGCTGCAGAAGTATACTCTGAGAAAATAGGCCATTCCTATCCAGTTGCCATTGCTCTTGATACCAAGGGACCTGAAATTCGTACTGGCCTCTTGGAAGGTGTAAGTAACTCATATATTGTGTGTTACTGTAAGATAAAGCCTTTTGAAGGGTGTAATTATATTGTGTGTTATTATAAGAGACTGGCTTTTGGACGGTGTGATTCTTATATTGTGTGTTACTGTATGAGATGTAAAGAATTGTACTTATAAGGCTTTTTTTTTCCAAGAACCGCTCTCATTTTTTAATTTTTTATAATATTTAGTGATTCAGTCATTAATTATGAATTTCTACCTAAAATGGATGATAGTTATTAGGTTGGCATTATGGTCATCTCTTGTTGTATTGCTTTAGCATTCTGAGTCAATAGAGCTTCAGAAATTTAAGCTATGCACACATTTTTATTAATCAAACTTTGATGAAATTTTTTTTATATATAGTGGAATAATGCCAGTATTACAATACTGAGTTGTATGATCTTATGTGATCTGGGTTTTTGTCACGGACTCCCTTTTCTGTTAAGGGTTAGGACATGCCTTCTTTAGAAGGACTTTGGTTTTGGCAGTATGACAGTTATTCTGAGTGGATGTCTTTTCTAACCTCAGACATTGGTGGGTTGCAAACTGATGACCTGACGAATCAAAGTCGGGTGCGCTACTGACCCGGCCACAACTTTATATAATTACATTTATTCTTTCATCTCTTTTTCCTCTTTTCTTAAGTTTCTTCTCATTCTGGAGCCATCTGCTTTGTAGTGCTTGACTTTTTCCAGACAACTTGGCTTGTTGCTTGGCAGCTTATAATGATAATAATAATATTAATGTAAACTTATCGATAGCTAACCTATGAGTTTTATGGACATTTCTTTAGAAACTGATTATTATGAGTAATGAATTTTTTGTAAGCTGTGTTAACACCACTGTACAGGGTGCATCAGCAGAAGTAGAGCTAAAGAAAGGAGCCGAGATCAAACTGACCACCAATACTGAGTACTTTGAGAAATGCAGTGAGAAGCTCTTGTACCTGGATTACGTAAATATCACGAAGGTAGTCAAGGCAGGCAATAGGATCTTTGTTGATGATGGTCTTATATCTCTCATTGCTAAAGAAATCGGTAAGTAGTAGTCATACGTGTTTTGTTTATTTATTATTGTATTTCTCATTAAGTTTTTTGTCTGACTTAAAAACGTATCCTTTAAGATTACTTGTACAGTATTTATTGCATTAAACACGATATGTATTTTAATTTTGTCTCATTATTTTTTTTTTGGTGAGAGTTAGGCTTACTTCAGATTGGTTTTTATACTAAATATGTGGCAATGGTGTATTGATATTTGAATAAATGGAGGCTGTATTATATTTACATCATATTTTACATATATTTTAAACAGGTGGAGATTTTATTGTGTGTGATGTTGAGAACGGAGGAATGCTTGGTAGCAAAAAAGGAGTCAACCTTCCTGGCGTACCTGTAGATCTCCCAGCTGTTTCTGAAAAAGATCGTGGAGATCTTTTACTTGGAGTGGAGATGAAAGTGGATATGGTCTTTGCTTCCTTTATCAGAGATGCTGCTGGTGTTAGGGAAATTAGAAATGTCCTAGGTAAAATCACTAAGTGTTTGCTAGTCATATTATTTGTCGTTTTATGTGTCACTATCTATCCCCATTAAAGGGGTATATTTGACAGCTTTCTAGTTGGGGAATTAAGGCTGGATGCCTATTGCAATGCCTTGCAGTGTGCTTGTTCATGGGTCTGTCACCTCCCGAGTTGAGTTCTCTAACCATTGCGCTACTGTCATCCCTGTTTACTAGTCACAGCCTAACACTGTATATATTATTTTGTATATTTTTGTATTCTATATTTCATATCCTGTTTAGGGTGGTCACAATAGTAATAAGGGAATTGGGTTAACAGGATATTATACTCTTGCCATCCTTGCCTCTTCTGTTATTCGGATATTGATTAAAAAGAGGCATGAAGGTAGGGAATGCTATCTCCTTTCTCCCATATCACAAATGGGTAATGCCTCTATTCATAGGGATACAATCATGAAAGTTTTTAATTAACTATCTGCTGATGTTCTTAATATGAGTGTATTAATTTTTATATCCCCCAGAGGGAGGGCCAAGAATACCTCCTCTTTGTTCCCTTATATGTCGTAAAAGTCAACTTAATGGGGCAGAACGAGAAGACTGAGAATCTCCTCCTTTGTATTTCCTTCCTACAAAGAGTCAAATCATAGCTTTTGCTCAGCCCACCCTTATAAGGGGAATATGGCTTATGTATATAGATAGCTAGAAGTATTCTTCTCTAAGATTTTCTTGTAGGAGAATGTTCTAATAAGTGTAAGGACTCTTTAGTCCCTTACCAGTAGAGTAAGTAGATGTATAAATTTTTATTTCATGTTCTGGTAGAGAAGTCAGAACATTAAAATTATTGGTAATCTTATCATTTTGACAGTGAGAACTTGATTTAATAATTTATAGGAATATATTGAATAATATACCTCTGACCCTTAGGTGAGGAAGGCAAAAATATCAAAATTATCAGCAAAATTGAGAATCATCAAGGTTGCAAGAACATTGACTCTATCATTGAGGAAGGTGATGGCATTATGATTGCTCGTGGAGATCTGGGTATCGAAATTCCCGCCGAGAAAGTGTTTATTGCTCAGAAACAAATGATTGCTAAGTGCAATAAGGTAGGTTACAAAAGAGAATAAATTTTTTCTTCATCGATAGATGATTTTTAATAGGGAAATCGTGTACAGTATGTAACCGTACATATTATTATTATTTTATTTTTATGAGTGTAACACCAGGATGGGCCAAAACGAAAAACTATGTAAAACTGTCCTTAGAGTAAAGAGAAACAGAGATGGGGAGTGTTGCGACTTGTCAGATGGGATAATAAAGAGATGTGAAACGAATATCCAAGAACATACGGTGTTGATGTAGGCATAGAAAAAGAACCGTAATTGAAGGAAGACTGAACATCAAACTGTCCTAGACAGTCCTATGTATGGTCACACCATAATTGTCATTTTATCATCATGATGAGAATTACATGCAATCTATGCAGAAAATAATGTCAATGCTTTAATATATGTATATACAGTGTATATATATATATATATATATATATATATATATATATATATATATATATATATATATATATTTTATTATTAAAAACTGTTTGTGTTAAGTTTTCATTAGTTTTGTTTGTGTAGGTTGGGAAGCCTGTCATATGCGCAACACAGATGCTCGAATCCATGGTGAAGAAGCCTAGACCTACGCGTGCAGAAGTATCTGATGTTGGTAATGCTATATTGGATGGTGCAGATTGTGTTATGCTCTCTGGAGAAACTGCCAAGGGCGACTATCCTCTCGTTTGCGTACGCACCATGGCTAACATCGCGAGAGAAGCTGAATCTGCTCTCTGGCACAAACAGCTTTTCAATGAACTTTCGCAGACGGTGAGAAAAGATATCTACATATCCCTTAGCAGTATATGTTATTTTTTCGTTTCAAATTTTCCATCTTTCTTCTAACAAGTTATTGTTAAGTTCATACATTTTTGGCATTAGATACTGTATTAGCTTTTTTAGTGATATCCACTGTTTGGATTATTGGAAAATATATTTACCTTAGTGTTTACATAGTTACTGTATAGTATTTTGCGACGTTAATGCGTTCCTAAACCCTGTTCGTGAGGTGATTCAAAACAACTTTTGCCATTGAAATTAAGGTAAATCCAAGTAATCTGTTCCCCAGCACTAGAAATATACCTTTTAGATTTTTTTTATGGGTATAAACACAAATATAGCTGTGATAGAAAACAGGAGGAGGAGGAGGAGGAGGAGGAGGAGGAGGAGGAGGAGGAGGAGGAGGAGGAGGAGGAGGAGGAGGAGGAGGAGGAGGAGGAGGAGGAGGAGGAGGAGGAGGAGGAGGAGGAGGAGGAGGAGGAGGAGGAGGAGGAGGAGGAGGAGGAGGAGGAGGAGGAGGAGGAGGAGGAGGAGGAGGAGGAGGAGGAGGAGGAGGAGGAGGAGGAGGAGGAGGAGGAGGAGGAGGAGGAGGAGGAGGAGGAGGAGGAGGAGGAGGAGGAGGAGGAGGAGGAGGAGGAGGAGGAGGAGGAGGAGGAGGAGGAGGAGGAGGAGGAGGAGGAGGAGGAGGAGGAGGAGGAGGAGGAGGAGGAGGAGGAGGAGGAGGAGGAGGAGGAGGAGGAGGAGGAGGAGGAGGAGGAGTCCTAAAAGGAAAGTCCCCTACCACAAAAACGTCCGGCAGCTGTTCAGGTACAGGCTGTAATTCTGGTGTTTTCTCATTATGTTCTCTTTTGGAATATGGTTCGCTGGCTGGTATTAGCTTCAGAAAACGATCCATAGAAATTAATTTTTTCTTTGCTGATATATTTTCCTAAAGTGAAACATCACATTGTCATTTAAAATGTTCACTGCTCTGTTGCTCACAATTTTGTCCAGGTGATGAGTCTCAATAAAAGCCTGCACATCACTCCACTTACTAAAAATTTCTTTAAAATATTTACTGGAAATTATTATTCTCATCCCCCTCCTCTTGCTGACTGCTCTTTTGGAGAGTCATCACCTGTCCACGTCCTCCTTATTGACCTCCAAGCCTAAACCTTTGCCTGTGGCCACAATTTTGATCACAGTTTTTATAGCTAACTCTTGCTTGAAACCCTATCAGCCACACAACCTGGCCAAAGTTTCCTCCAGGCAGACGTCAGTGTGCAGTATGAGACCTCCTTTTTTATGCATTGTCGATATGGCTAATGCAGTGGAAGTCTTTAAAGTTGTAATTCCAGAATTCACAAAGGGTCACGTCCATGTAGTTGGTGACCTGGAAACACCTGGCAAAAAGTCCCTTTGTATAGAGCTTTCTAAAATTGGAAATCATTTACTTCTCCATGGGCTAGAGGAGAGGAGTGGTGTTGGGAGGCAGAAATTTAACTGTTATGAATTTGTACATTGGTCTTTTTGTTTTTTTAAGGAGAGGATAGGTTCTCAAAATGCTTGTGTAATTCAAATTTCGAGTAATTTTAAGAGTATTTTTCTAAAATTAATAATGTCAATTGATATGGTTACTTCCACAAGCGTGTATAAACACACACTACCAAAGAAATAAGCTAGTTGAACACATTTTACAAGTACATAAACAAGCTGAAATACATATAAGTAAGATAAAAATAAACAAATACCATATTAAAGATATAGAGATAAACTAAAAAGTAAACAAATTAATTCACTCTATATACAGTGGACAACAGGCATACTGGGACGTGCATGGTGGCAGTGAGCAGATGACATAAGTGGTAGGAGAGGGAGGTGAAGAGGAGGGGGAAGTGAGAGAAATAACCCTTGGTTATGGTTGGGTTCATGCTTCTTAGATGTGCTGGGTTGAGGGTCATCAGAATCATTTGTTTTGGATGAGAAGTAGGGATGAAGAGTTGCATGCCATGCAACCCTCCTCTTTTCTTGCAAAAGTTCATTGTAGCAGGCAACAACTTGCATGACCTTTTGGTACATCAAGCATGCACGCTTTATATTTGGATCATTTTTATCTAAAATATCCAAGACATTCTCCAAATGGTTAAACTATTCAGCCAAGTCCTTCACAGTGAGTGTTTTCATGGGGCTCCCGTGAAGTGTGGCTGCTGCCTCCTCTACCTCCTCATCCTCGTGTTGTTGCTTAGCTTCCATCTCGTCCAAATCCTCGGCTGTCAACTCCTCTGTGTGGGAAGCAAGCAGGGTATTCACATCCTGCTCAACAACGTCGGAGAATCCCATATATTGTGCCAGCTGAACACACTCAAGTTTCGTCTTTGAAAACCTGTCATTGAGATCAAAACCCTTGAATGAATAGGTTAGTTCTGGGCAAAGCATTATCCATGCCCCATTCAAATATGACTGCATAACTTCAACCCAAGAATCCTTCACAACCAAATGGCGTGCTTGATATTTAACTCTTTCCAGTAATCCTTAAAAACTTTTACACTTTAAAAATTGGGGCATCAGCAGATTTTTCAAAGTCGTGGCCATGGTGATGTCAGTCTTCCTGCTGAGGTCTTTAAAGTAGTTCCTAAGGTAATGCGATTTAAGTATTTGCATCACCCCTGGTCCATTGGTTGGAGTAGTGAAGGTGTATTTGGTGGAAAAAATACAAACTTATATTCAGGTTCAAATTGGCAATTGATGGAGGATGGGCTGGTGCATTATGCAAAACGAGAAGAATTTTAAAGGATATATCCTGACTCTTGCAATATACTTCTAACTCTTGGGAGCTGAGTCAAGAAATAATCTTTAAAAATACTCCTAGTCATCTATCCCTTCTTATTTGCATACCAGTGCACCGGAAGTAATTGTTTGATGATAACCCTGAAGTGCACGAGGGTTTTCAGAGTGATAAATCATTACAGGCTTCAGCTTCAGGTCTCTCTCAGCGTTGGCACCAAACATCAGCGTAAAGCGATCTTTTGCTGCCTTATATTCTAAAGCACGTTTTTCTTCATTGGAAATATGCATCCTGTCTGGCCTTCATTTCCAGTATAAAGGAGTTTCATACATATCAATGATCTGCTTAGCCATATATCCCCCTTCCTCTGTGATAGCCTTCAATTCGCTAGGAAATTGCTTTGCCACCTCCAAATCAGCTGATGTGCCCTGCGACTTCAAATGTTCTTAAATTTCACTAGCTTTTTCTTTCACACACTGTACAGCATGTTTGTTGTTTGTTTTTTATGGTCATCCACATACATAACATCTTTTCTATTCTTTCCTTAATATCTGAACTCGCATACGAAGACTTCACCGAACTTGAACACCAGCTTTTGCACTTTTGTTTATTTTTTCCGCATTGTCACGGATGGTACGCAGTGTGCTTTCACTGAGTTGCATTGACTGTTTTATAACTGCTGTACTCTCGCCACACTCATAACAGGCCAACACTTGCAGTTTTATCTCAAGGTGTATAGACTTTCTCACTCTTTTGGGACAGCATTTGCACAATCTTTTCCTGGTCATTTACTGGCTATGATAGATGAATAAAAAATAACAGAAAGCACAGCAAACACAAAGTTTACCTCAACAATAGTTAGAACAAATGCTATATTCACACAGAATGCTGGGTGAAGCGAGACTAAAGCAGTTGGCTGCATTGGTTGGAAATTAGAAACGAGGCGGACGCTTAGTCTCTAACCTGTACCACAATTTTTCTCGCTTGCTTTATTCTTGTAATTTGAATTCTATTATTATTATTGAGGACACGCGTTTTTCCAAGTTCGCATAAGCTAAACTTGCATAAAAAGAGAGGTGACTGCATTCTATAGCAAGGTCTGCCAAAACTGGAGGATGGGCATGAGCATTGTCCATTATGAGAAGACACTTGAGGGGCAATCCTTTTTCTCAAGATATTTCTTCACTGCTGGCGCTGACACTTCTGTCAGTCATTCTATGAATAAAATCTATGTTACCCAAACCTTTGTATTCGACCTCCACATTACCGGCAGTCTAGTAAAAGTGTAAGCCTGTCCTCCTCTTGGGTTATATAGGCCCTATTAGGCAATGTCTTCTAAAATAGTCCGATTCACACTTGCTATGAAACTTGACTTTCACTTTCAATAAATTTGCTGAATCGTAGCACGTAGGCAGCTGCTGCCTTTTGGTCCGAATTAGCGGCCTCTCCATGCCTAACAACACTATGAATCCCAGTTTGTCGGCAAAATTTTCTCAAACCAAGCTCTACTGACTCTAAATTTGTCAAAATTAACGCTACTAGAACTCGGAGTGTTCGCTACTAAATCATGGTGTATTTGTAGAGCCTTAGCACATATTATAGGATCATTAATACTATCTCCAGTCAACTATCAACTGGGACCTATGCTTCATTAATATAGCCACATCAGCCGCCTTTAAGATCTCGTTATTTTTCAAGATAGTACAGATGGTTGATTTGGCTAGATCAGAAACACGAACACCGTTTTCATCACTAATTCGTCCTTCTTGTCTCATTCAGAGACCCATTTACCAAGTTATTGGTTGGACTTTTCCTACCAAAACACTCTTGTATGCCTTGATTTTTTATGGGAAGAAAGTATGAAGGGAGAATTTCCATTCCCATAGCTCTATCCCATTTTGTTGACTTATCATGCGCAGGAGAACGCGGAGGTGGTATGCTTCCCCGCACTATGGAAGAAGAATATGTTTAGTAAGAGGGAATGAAGCTTAGGAAACGGAGACTCTCAACTCCTCATTTGGATAGAACCCACTGATCTTAATAAATTGATAAATATATAAATGAATAGTCACATGTTGAGTATTTAATTAGGAAAATTACATTGTTTATTGCAAGCAAAATTCTGTACTCGCATTTTGTTAGCTTAACAGCTTCTTTTTACTCTTGCAGCATGGAAAGTAGGAGTTTTTAATCATATTGGAGTAATGAACTTGTGAGCTGGTAATATTTTTGGTAAAACGTATTTAGGGAAAATGTATATTTTATATTCTTTGATAAAGTCGCTCATATTCACAATGAACAAGATTCTTGAACCTGGTGCTTTGTCAGTTAAGATGTGTTAAAATATAGTTTTTTTTTTAGAAGTAAGTGCCCCAAAGGAATGTTGAAGATAGCTGTTAGTTCAGAATAATTGTAAAACAAGATCCAAAGTTTTATAGAAAAGTATATATAATATTGAGCTCATCTTCATTGTTTAACCTGGATGGTTACACATGTTCAGAGAAGCTAAGACAGACTATTGGTTTTTTTATTTATCACAGGTACCAATGCCAATTGACTCTACCCACACAACTGCCATCGCTTCAGTAGAGGCATCATTCAAAGCTATGGCCTCTGCCATTATTGTCCTCACGACAACTGGTCGTTCAGCCCATCTCATTTCAAAGTACCGACCTCGTTGCCCCATTCTTTCTGTTACAAGGTTCCCCATGGTTGCTCGTCAGAGTCATTTGTATCGCGGTATCATCTCACTTCACTACACAGGTAAGTACCTTTTTTTTCTTGATGCCATGTTTTAAAGCTAGTAAGGTGACTTCAACAGAAAAGAAAAGGGAAAGGGATAAATTTGTCTTCCCTTTGCTGAACTATGCCTTTCAAATGGCTCTTGCAACACAGCCCTTTGCTCCACTGTACTGAGCTATTTCGATACCCAGGGAATACGAGTGAAGTATTCATTCGTTTCCAAAACTTGAATGTTAGGAGAGAAATGTAGTAATGAATCAACTAGCAATATGATGGTCATTACAGTGTCCTGTAAATATATCTACCATCATTTGATATTAGCTAAAGCCCAAAGTTTATTGCATGTAAGTAGTTGCCCCTTATTGAAGCATTATAATTAAAGGCTAAGGAAGCTGTTAGGATGTGTGTCTTCTAAGGTTTTCCCATACAGAATATTACAAACAAATGGTATTTAATAACTAATTGCAACATATACCTGTATATACTATATTATTGCTATTGATGCATGCAACCTAGGATTCTATGGTTCATTATTAAGTGAAAATGCTTCGTAATTGTGTTATTTCTCTGTAATCAGCTGTATTTTTCAACTTTGAATTATTTTTTTGCCTATTTCTTTTTCCTCCTCTATCTACTCCCGTTTTCCAGTTCCTCAAAATGGTACGTTGGTTTTAATGAGACTCAAATTTTTTTTTTTTTCCACTAACAAATTATAACAATTTACAGTTTCACTCTTATAATTAGGTGCAATTAATTGTTTTTACTACTGAGTACAAGCAATTTATTTGTGTATTTCAGTATTTTTTATTTGCTCATTGTACATAGAGCTAGTGTTAATATGAAGTGGATATGAGTCGTTTGTAAAAAACGACACACTGTAATGATTGATTTATCTTATAAATTGGAGTGGTAGGTTGAGTTGTAGATTGTACTAAAAGTAATGCAACCTAACCAAAACTTTTCTCTATGAAATTAATGGAGCTATGCCACGGAATTAATTCCCTTAGTGTTGACTTAGTGAAAAATGACTAATTTTTTCCTAAAGCAATGTATTGCCCAGCTATATTTACTTTAATCACAATATAAATAAATCCGATATTTTTGATATCTTTCTTCTCGATGTTTGAATATTTATGTTTGGATTGTCATTTGCATATCTACAAACATTAAATTCTGTAGACTGCATGATCGTCTATACCTGTGTTGTTTGGTTTGTTTCTTGAAAGTAATGAATATGGATAACTATTCTTAACAACAGATGGTACTAGAACATATCTATAAGAGAATATTCTATATTGATTGTTTTAGGAATATTTCACCTAATTAAAAATAGAAATGAAATCAGTGATATAGATATGAAATGATCAAAGATTTTGTAATTGAGAGAAAAGATAATAGTGACTAGATAGTTTTGCAGCTCCTGTTTTCGTATGCTTAGAATTGTGATGGTATATATATTTCTCTCTCTCTCTCTCTCTCTCTCTCTCTCTCTCTCTCGATTGTATTAGCAAATTATAGTTGTTTACGTGGATAATAGTACCATATGCCTCACTAGTTTTTGCAAATCAATTGAATATCATCTTTTGATGATTGTGTACTTTAATGAACTGACCAGGTGAGCTTGCAATGTTACTTTTTCATAATTATACCATATTTCTGCTGAAACCAGAGGTGTGGGCGCAAGGAGTAAATAAGGGGATTTGATAGGGCTACAGTATTGTGGCTGCGGTAGCTCAGAGTGAGTTGAGTGACTAATGTGGGTTTTTAAGCCTCTACGGGGTGTTAGGTAGGGCGTCTAGCCTTATACCCCTACTCCAGCATGTCTGTGTCCACCTCATTCAACTGGGGGTTTATTGTAATGCCTAAAACGGGCCATTATGCATTATACCCTACTGGTTCTGAGAGTTATTGAATCTTAGTTTAATATGAAATGCAGCTGTAATAATTTGGTCCTAAATGCAATAGATAAGTTCATGGGAAAGTATTAAAAAAAGTAACAGTATTTATGAAATTTCCACCATTACAGATGCATATTCTTCTAAGCCAGCAGGTTTAATATAATAGATGGGTAGCTACTTGACGTTAAATATGATAATAATAATAGTATTAATGATCTACTGTAATGATAAATAGAAAAATCGAACTTGATTTGTTGAATACCTTGGCATGAGCTTGGTCATGTGCATTCATGCTGACATCTTGCTTGCCATTAAGCAAATAGATACAATTTAAGACATATAGATGAGTCTTGCTTATGTTTCATTACTTGGATATGAGGAGGGCAACAATACCTTCGCCATGTTCCTCTGCGCATCATAAGAGCGGACTAAATTGGGAGGGCCGAGGGCACTGGGAATACTCTCCTTTGTATATACAGTGCCTTTCCCTGGTAAGAGAAGGCATTGTATATGAAAAAATTGCTTTTCCAGGTAGTCTTTGATATAATTATTTTGTCTTTGAAATCTACAAACATCTCCTTACACTGGGTAAATATAAAGTATGATATTCATTTTTTCAGATACTAGTAGTTTAAGGAGTTTTCTTCAAATTATCCAGAAAAGTGAAGCAGTAGTACCTGGTATGATTTTTTTTTTTTTTATCTAGAAGATGGTTACTATAGGACGTGGAGAGCTTCAACATGACGTGAATAGCATTTAGTTAGCTCATGTTTTATTTTTGAAGTACTTTAGGAAGCGTCTGTGATCCAAACTTTATAGAAGAGTAAAGTTAGGTAAAGTAGCTGGTACTTTTTTTTTTAATAGGATTTAGGTGTTATTTATAGGTTGTGGAGAGTTTAATTTGGCAATCAGTCACATTTAGTGAATAGAATATAGTTAGCAAATGTTTGTATTTTTCAAGTACTTCAAGGAAACATCTATAGATACAACTCATTTACTTTGAATTCTAGTTGCTAGAGTTATGGCATCAGGTATATGTGTAGCATATATTGCCCCCACTGCTCCACGAGATGAAACTATGGCGGTAAACCACCTATGGCTGTCGGGTCTCAAAGCAGAAATTTATTGCCCGTTTAACTTGTGGATGACCCAAGCATGATGGTGGGGGAAATTATAGCAACCCTTTATCCCCAAGGAACAGAGAAGTGATCGAGGTATTAACTTCTGGTGGTGGGGGTGTGGTTTGACTCAACCACCTCCCTTACAAGGGGATTGCAACCATTGTGTATGTATCATACTCATATATGGAGTGGAAGTGATTATAGTGATGGATCTTGCGTATATAAATTTGCAACTCGCCATTTAGATCTTGTAGAAGGAAAAGGCACTCGAGTTGTACAGGTTTTATATTTTTATTTAAGTAATTTATGTCATTGGTTTGTGGGTCCAATTGTATTGTGGAGTCATTATTCAATTATGAATATAGTAAGAAGTCTAATTATTGCATGTCTTACTTTTGATATTATTTGTTTATACCACTGCCAAGTAAAACGAGTTCATATACAATACCATGTTTTTTGTTGTTGTTGTTGTAGAGACATCTTGTTTAATGTTGCTTTTTATATAAATTTTACTCTTGTTTTCATAATTTTTTTTTTTAGTACTCCCTTGACCTTAGAAACAAAGGTGTTATTTGCAATTAAAAACCGCACCCTTTTGCTGTAAGTTGCTATGCATATTTTATACTGCATTATATAGAGAGGGAGAAATGCCCTTTATTTTCACTTGGTGTTCTTAAATGTTCATCTGTTCTTTAACCAGTGTTTGAAGGTAACTGGAAATAACGTGTTTGGTGTTATCACTGTATTGTTTACCTTGGCAAAGTTTTTTTTCCATTTCATGGATCACTGTAAATCCCCCCTTAAATGGGAGTGGACACAGATAGGTTGTAATGTACTGTTGAATTAATCTTGTACTCCAAGTATTTTGTAACAAGTCTTGTTCTCAAATACATTTATTGAATGCATGAAATAATCACTAATGTTGTTCTGATGTTACTCATTATACTTACCTTACTTTTTACTCAACAATTACATTATTTTCTCTTACTTACCATTTCCTAATACGCCCTTTATTATGATCGTTTTGTATTAAAAATTTCTTTCATATATTTATATTCTTCTTGTTTTAATTTTTGTGCTCGACCAATTATAGTTTTAAACAAGTACCGGACAGATGTGACTATATTACTTTTCCTTGTATTTTGCTGTATATTCTGTAATGTAGATCATTCAGCTTTTATTTCCAATTTTCCAGTAACTGGAATCTGTAGATTAGTCTTTAATTCCCATTCATATTTTATATATTGTAAATAGAATCTATACCTGATAATTGATTTTTCTTTGATTCCATTTTCATAGCCGATCGAGTGGAGGACTGGATGGACGATGTTAATGCACGAGTAGACTATGCTGTAGAATATGGCAAGCAGAGCGGCTTCATCAAATCGGGAGATCCCGTCGTGGTTGTCACTGGCTGGCAGAAGGGCGCAGGATTTACCAATACCATGCGTGTCTTGTACGTTAAGTAAAATTCTTACTTGTTGCAAGAAGGGTTGGTGATAACAGCTTGGTGAAAATTTGCTATGTAAGCCTTGAAAAATGAAATTGTTTTGTTTTTGTTTCCAAGGTCATGGTTCATTTATATGTTGAGTTGCAATATTGAGCAACCTTAAGCTGAAGATGCAGTTGTATGTTGTTATAAACTGCAATGGGCACATAAAGGCACACAGTGTATATATAACATTGTTACTAGCAGGGAAAATTATGGGATTTTGCGAGGATATTTTTCTCTCAATACTTTGATTACATAAGTTTTTTGTTTTGTTTAATATTACGTAACTACTTCCTTAGTTTTCTTATATTTAGCACCTGTGGAAAGTTCATGGTAATCAAATCAAGGGAGAAGATAATTTAACTATTAAGTTTTGTATAAGGAATGTGTCCTTTGCAAATTCCCATGATATCACAAATATCCAGAGTATTGCATTCATGCGCTGTTGCAATTAGAATGTTGATATTTATACTATACAAATACTATGTGGTTTGCATACTAACAGCTTGTATGAATTTACATAAGTAGGCTTACTGTGAAACAGATCTGTTGTGTGCATGGCTCTGTGGTATCTTAGACACTGCAGTTGTAAATGTCAGATCTCCAAAGATGTTGTCTCTATATATATGTTTTAGTGCAAGCGATGTGTATAAAGCACTGCTACAGTTATAATGGAATTCCTTATTATGGCAGATCATATAGTGATAAGTTCCAATCTGTGTCCACCCAATTTCAGTGAGGAACAATAGTGACAAAAACTACCACCCCCAAAAAATATGAGGCCAAGTATTTACATAGGAGATACCCTTAAAGAGTGAGATAGACTGAAATCACAAATTTGGGGAAATTTTATTTCCTAAGGACTAAGATTACCTTTTGCTAATAGTTTTTTCTTCTCCTTAGTTGACTGTTTAAGGAAAGAGATTAAAATCCTTCGTTAGTTTTTTCTTGAAACAAAGAAGACATTGAATTTATAATCTATCGAACTTTACATTTGGAGGAACTATATACTTAGAATCTTATGATTTTTTCTGTTACGATCTAATTTCCTCATTATAATTGTTGCAAATATTGTTCTGTGGTGTATGTTGGGGAATGTTTGTATCAAGGTGACGTCTTGTTAAACTATTGGCTTGTAGAAATGCTAAACTTTTTGCATACCTGTGGTCCACAGGGAAGTAGTTCCTGATAATCATTAAAACATTTTTGTGCTAAGAACCACTAAGTGGAAAAAGTTGGGGGAACCCAGAGGGAATTCTAACATCAAATTTTATTCACTTGTGTATTAAGTGCATTTGGAATTTACCTATGCCGTATCTTATAGCTCTTTGTGTCTCCCATTTTAGAAATCCATATTGTTTAGCATAGAGAGATCATTCCATGATGGTGACACTCCCTCAACAACTCTTACTAGCTTTAATAGGAAGGATAAATTCTTTTAGAATCTTAGAAATTGCATTTCAAAGACCAAATATGTATATGGAAAATGTAAAAAAAAAGATGTATTTAAAGTGATATGTTAGTGATGTGGTAATTATTAAAGAGATTAAGATATTTTGCATAGTGTCTCTTGCCAGCCTATTCAATGATATTTATGATACTGTATGATAATTTTCATAATGGTATGGTATAAAAATAAGGATATTGTAGGATAACTTTAGTTTTTCTGTTGAAATAGAATTAAATTTTGAGTTAGAAATAATATGCAAGCCCTGTGTAGTGTGGTGCAATTAAGTGTCCCTAGGGATGTGTCTGAAATTTTCAGGTTGTCTTATTGAACATCTTGATGTAACACTGGTCAGTTTTTGTTCAGTTGTGGCCATCCCATTGGCCTTCATGGTATATGTCATCATTTTGGGGCAAAATAATATGAATTGAAGTCAACTTTGGATAAGTAACAGTGTGTTTGTACATATTTTTTCACCTTACATATACTGTATATCTAAAAATTTAGTTAAAACTAATATTCTATAATAGTTCAAGTCAATTCATACATCATCAACTTAAATGGATATCTTAAGTAACATTTGCATGAAAGTACGAATAAGCCAAAAAGCATAATGGAGAAAGTGGTAAAGTAGTTTTCCCTACTTAACTAAAACCCTAAAACTCGACTAAACCAGATTACAGATTAATTAGATCTTGGTTATGAAGCCCAGTTAAAACATAATATTTATATATAGCTTGTTCTGTTAAAAGCCTCATGGCTATTGCTTATCAGTAACACATAGCTTGCTCATGTAAGTGCCTTTTTAAATTTATTAATTGTTCTGCAAATTTAAAATTGTTGATTTTTTACATGATACTTGGTATACTAAATCAATAAGCTACATTGCAAGGGATATTGTAATTCATCCGACAGTAATTAGGATTACATTGCTTGACATTGAAGGGATTATTACTCAAAGGCTATCTAAAAAATTAACCAAGAGGTATCGTTATTATATCTACAATCAGATTTCTGCCAGTCAGGTATGTTAGCGAGAGATAATGATGTGGTTTTATATAAGCAGATATTGTGAACAAACGAGTTCTATCATTAGTAATGAATAGGGAAAGTCATGCATCAGAACGTAATGCAGTATTTAAAAGGGAAATGTGATTCATGAGCGTCTAATGACCTCAGTCCTTGTTTACGAAAGCTGCTTCGTCACAGGCTTCTTCCTGTTTGCTTTGAACAAAATGTGCGTATGACTCTTGAGGGACCATGGTAGTGCAGTGGTTAGAGCACCTGACACAGGAGGTGACGGACCAGCCTTAATTCCCCAACTCCAACTCAAATGGGGAAGTGACTGACCATTAATTGAGCCCATTGCTGGGTGTTAAGAAGGGCATCCTGTCTTCATTCCCCAGCTTTAACCTGTCTGTGTTCACCTCCATAATGAAGATCAATAGTGACACAAAATGGCAAATAACCAGAAAGGCTAACAGTACATTAGTAGTGATGCTTTGCTTGCAATTTATATAAACTTTATTTCCATTTTACAATGGGTATTCGTCAGCCAGGACAAGCCCCAACCCCCCACTGTGATGTCCACCCACAGCAGTTCCTGCCAGTAAACAGAGTAGTGTGTACTTGCTATATGTTGGGGAGATATGTAGAATGTAGTTACAAACAGTAATGGCTTCTTTTTTTGTAATAACATTGTGTCGTGAAAATCTGTTTTGTTATTTACAGAAAAAAGTATTGCCACAATAATACTGGAGTTGAAAGTACAGACTCGCAAATTAGAATATTAATATGAACAATTGTCACAAGTACACAGCTACTTAATAGTACTGTAATATGAACACCAAACTACATTTTCCATCAGTTTTAGTATTTGAACATGTACTAAACTCGAAGTGCTGGTAAATGTTAGCAGTATCGAAATGTTCATTAATTAACATCAAATCTGGAAGATAACCATTCATATGTAAACCTCCAGTTGGCTTTCTTAATTTTGAAACGGACTACCAACAGTTTTACTTTGGATAACTTGGAAAAAATTGATACCTCTATAAAACAGCAATCAAGTGTGTGTGTTTATAGCCAATTTTTACCAATTTGAGATAAAAATCTTGATATATATATATATATATATAAATCAACAACAGTTTTGCCAAGCACTTACAAGAGCAGAAAATTCCAAATCCCTTTTAATGTAGAGATTTGTCACAATACTTTTGGTGTCTGTGTTGCATATAATACTTTCTTATAAAATAACTAACATTAAATATTACATATATAAATACTTAATCATCATAGAATGCTTAGAATACAGTTTAGGTTTTTGTACCCCACAAAACAAGAATTATTTTAACAGTATGTCCCCTGCAAGACAACATCAAGACACAATGTTTTATAGTATTACTAGTATGTCTGTTACAAGATAACATCAATACACAATGTATCACGAGAAATAACTGAAAAGAAAAATTTGTTACCCTTGGAAAAGTTAAACAATACACCATGAATCATGCACCTGGAACTCAATAGAACAACTGAAAAGAACAAAATATATTACATCACAAAGTAAAACAATATGATGAAGCACTGTGAAAAATCAAATTTTACACCTTGGAAAATAAAACCCTTTCATGAATATGTACCAAGAATAGTAAAAATATTAAAATATTAACACCATGGAAAAATAAATTATATCAAGAATCATCCGATAAGAATGTGATTAAAAACAGACATCTAAACTCGTAGAAAAAAAGCACTAAACATCTGCTACGAATCCTGTGCTTTGTCAGAATAACTAAAGAGAAGGATAACGAATGCAGTCACTAACTTTACATCAAGAACCATACATACTGTACTGGGATGACATTTAAGTAAATTATAACTCAGAAATGACTGGTACTCCAACACTGCATGTGCTAAGAATGAAAATCTATTTAATATATAAAAATATGAAAATTTAAAGGCAAACTTGCTAAATACAGTTATGGAACAGAAATAAAGGAATATATATTGATTATAATAGTCTACTATAGAAACTATTCTAGTCATCCACTATGCTGATAGTGTAATGCAAAAATAACCCATTTGAGGTAAGGTTATTAGTAGTCTGTGTCTTCGTAGTAAAATGATGTGTGTTTGCTCAATTTATAACTACAGAAGCATAAAAATTGTTTCTCGACTTTGAATATGGCATAAATATATCCGAAACCAATTTTGAGAGGTGTTACACAGCTTTTATCAATGCATGAGTAATACTTCTTTATAGATTCTCGTGTATATGAGAGAATGCTTAATAGGATCAATAAGTGCAAAAGTAGCTTACGAAAAGAAAATGCGGTCTATTAAACTAACCTCAATACTCGAGTATTTTACTATTTCATGAATGAATATCTAGGAGTACTTTTTTATAGGATTGGGGACCACGGTAGCAAAGAAAAACGACAGAGCAGAGTTCACACCCACCATACCTTGGAGCATTGGGAAGGGTATCCAGCCTTAATTCCCAAGCTACAAACTGTCTAGGTATAGCCCCATTCATTTGGGGTTTAACAGTGACATATAAAACGGCAAACAGCAACTCTTTTACAGAAATGAGTATGGATTTGTAGAGCCAAGAAGTGGTAGCTACTGTTACTGAAAAAGTAATAACATTTGCATGATTTATAACCTTTTCTCTCCTAAATGTTTTCGTACTAACAGCCATTTGTACTGAGGGCATGAAGAGGAAACTAATTTCAAACCACTGATTGGATTAATAGGTAAAGTATATCTGAAAATAATGTTCTGAAAATAATGCAATGGTATGTGCATTTATATATTTTTCTTTTGCTTATAGAATAAACAAATCTTTTATATAGCAAACTTCCAATTTATTTTCAGGATCGTCGCTTGAATAATTGCGTTTCCACTACATATTCCACAAAGATGTTTGACAGGTTTTATATATATATATATATATATATATATATATATATATATATATATATATATATATATATATATATATATATATATATATATATATAAACACAAAAGCTCCCCTACTTACGAACAAAAACCTACCCATGTATTACTGTACTGTATTATTGCATTATTATACCTGTATTAAAATTAATTAATACTGTATACTTTTTCTGTAGTAGTTAAGTGTCGTTAGCCTAAGTGCTGTACAGTACTGCATATATTTGTACTGAACAGTACTTTTTTTTACCTAAACACAACTTACGAACAAACTTCTGGAACCTAACTCGTTCATAAGTTGGGGAGTGTCTGTATATACAGTATATTACTTTCTTGCTAATGATGGTCATAGATGTAATAAATATATTCTACATCAAATTCTTTTCTTATCCATGACTGGAAAAGTTATTATTGTATATCTCTTCAATCTAGGCCTGATATACTCCACTGAGCTTGGTAAAAATTGAAAACTATCAAAAACAATGAGAAACCATAGTAAGAAGTGTGGATAGAAGAAAAATTTTACATACATCAAGTCGCGAGATAACATCATAATGAACTGCTCTGTCTATAACTTTCTCCTAACACTATATGCAATTAGCTTACTGAATACGCAAACATGTTTCTTACTTCATATGAAGACTTGCAAGTCGAATGTAGTATAGTCAAGTGTATGAATCAGTGCAAACTAGAATTGGTCATGAGTGGCAACTATTAAATCAAATAAAGAGAGGTGGTGAAGTTTTGCTGTCTCTTTTTCTGTTCATTTCTGGCCACCCTGCTGGCTCCATGATAATAAAAACGGTGGATATAGGTAAAGTTAATATACAAGGTAGACTTTATTCATTTACACATCCAAAATTAAGTATGGAAGCAATACAATATTTACACCTTATAAAAAACCCAATGTGACAAACATTTAGCAGCTAAATGGAAATTCTTCTCGGAATAAATCAAATATTCACACGACCATTCAATCTATTAAATTTGGCAGAAACATGGATTTTCAGCTTCAAAGCAAAGATAAAAATATCTAAAAGTCAGAATTATATCTACAAAATACTGCAGCCATAAAACAAGAAACTAAACCACACCAATCGGAAAATCAAAACCATCACAAGACAGACATGCCCCAAGTTGTCCAAATACCCATTCTGCAAAATGTGGACGTGACATCACTTTCTTTAAAATGTAAAGAATTAACAGATAGCACTTATGTTATAGATGTATCAAGGATCCCAGACTAATACTGTGTGTTTTCACTTTAATTTCTGACGTATGGTGCAAGATTTGGAAAAAAAAAATTGTAAATCTTCTAAACACCACCCAAGTCCACAAAATACAGTTATAAAGGCTCTCCATTGACAAACATATCTACCCCATTTTATGAGTTCATGAACATAAAATTACTTGTGCCTTATCAAGAGATTCATAAGCCATGCTCTTATTAATCACTTTCTTAAGCTAAGTTGACAAAAATATACCTAATGAATTATTTCATGTATATTTACAGCTAAATAAAGGCTTCATCTCACTCAAGCTCTCTTATCAGTCAATAAATAACAAATGAAAACGATAAATTTATAGAACATCTTCCAAGGCTAAAGATCTTTACCTCTTATCATTCAAATATAGTATAAACAACAAATTAATACCTTTTGGATATGCTCTAACCCTTTTCATACTAATTTCTTGGCTTCAAAGAAGCTCTTCAGGTGACGCATCTGCCAGAAGCCCATGATCATTAAGATAAACACTTGGCCAATAGACCACCACAGCACACGCTGATTTGTACTCTCAGAAGTCTGTCGAAAGCGTTCTTCACGATACTGCAATTAAAATAAATGGAATTTAAATAAGAGTTGTCATTCTACGGATTATAGATCATCAAAAGAATGGCGACTCCCAGGCAGTCTGTGCATACATGCCCATGTCCAGCCTTGCTGCAATGTGAATGGTGATTAATAGTGCCGCAAAACGGCAATCTAAGCATTAGTGGTGGTAAGAAAAGCATTCCACCCTTATATTCACTGCATATCATTGAGGCAAAATTATATATATCTGGTGCAGGGACAAGAAAATTGCACATTAATATTCCATGCCTGCAGTAGGAAGCCACTTGAGGGAATAAAATATTTTCATTAACATAAATTTTTTGTATTTAAAATAAAAACCAACTGACATAAGAGGCAAGCATGTGAAGGGTGTATTAAAGCTCTGATGACACAATGCTTACATTACAGCAGTGAAATTATGTAATTACAACAGAGCAGAAACCCATGGACTGCAGTAGCACAATGGATAAAGTTCTCGAAATAGGATGAGCCAAACCTGCATTTGATCCCACCAGGGGGAGCTAGGAAGGGTTTTCATTGTTAATTTTTCAGCTGTACGTGTCCACCGGCATAATGGAGATTAACAGTGATACATAAAATGGCAAACAACAACAAATGAGCAACTACCTAGTTCTCAAAGCTAAAAATTCCTGAATTTCCAAAGGGTTCTTTCCCCTCACTTTGAGTTATCAAAATTCAACTCGTAAAAGTTTCTATTTTCTAACAACAACAGTCCACAGTGTCTACTTACTCTCTGATAATTTTGCTCTTTGGCAATTTGATCAACCTGGTCCAACAACTGTCTTACTCTTAGTTGCAACTCAGTTAGCTTCTCCTTTTGAGCCACATTAGCATAGTCAATGGCATGCTCTCCTACTTGAATGTCAAAGTGGACTCTCTGAAAAGACGATTTTGTTTAGCAATATGCACGTAATGAGGATATAATTTTGATGAATTTTGAATATGATTATGCATATAACGAGGAGATAATTTTCACTTATACAACACTCTAAGTAAAATTTAAGAGGTAAGGACTCATACTGATGTAAAATACAGCTCATTTACAATACCGGCATATTGCTGGGACTTAAACAGTTTAATAATATCAAAGATCTGTAAATCATAAGTTTATTTCCAGCATTTTTCAATGGGGGTTTAGCCTTGGTTAAATTGTCAAATATATGTGGCGAAGGAAAAAAAATATAACAAAGAGACATGATACGTATGGTTACTTTAATCTACATTTAATTTTAATTTATTAATCTCTGTACATACTGCTGCTGCCTGAATGCAATCTCCTATAATACTGTACAATATATGTACAATTTCATAATGAGCAAACTGGAAAAATAGACAGTTCAGCTTGGTGCAGGTTCCAAGTACTACTAATGGAAAGGACTGCTGTCAGAAGAGCAATTCATCCATAAAACTTAAGAGCTAAAACCAAATACTAATCCCCAAGAAATTAGTGACAACAAGGGATCCCATGAAAATATGAACAAGTTACCATTAAAAAGGTTGAAAAAAACATATATTTCCAGAGCTTCATAATGGAGAAAGATATTTGAGTATACATATGCCAATGTCTCCTGCAATTCATGTGAAAAACATTTATTAAACACCGACAAACTATTCTTACCAGCTGTGAACCCGAGAACCATTTTGTTGAATTGGAGTACAAGCATATAACATGTTCTCCTGGAGTATGTGAAGTAAATGTGAAGCGACCCTCACTGCTATAAACCTGAAGGCAAAACAAGCATAAGAGCATGAATTAGCAAAGATATATGCAATGAACATGATAATATAAATACTGGAAACAAAAATCTTCATATCCTTCTGCTTCTCCTATTAAGACTCGCCAAAGTTGATTAATCGTCTCCAAACTGCCCTATCCCATGTGTCCTCCTCTGTTAAACTACACATCATTATGTCCTCTCTAACCACATCCATAAACCTCTCCTGCTTCTGCCTAGTGCCTCCATCCTCAGTGTCCTTCTTCTAACATACTCATCATCCCTCCTCAGTACATGCCCAGAACATCTCAGTCACAACTCTCTCACCATGCCAAGCTAGATTATCACACTGCAACTACAATAAAAACCTTACGGAAAATTTTGTCTCCATGAACAGGATGTTATATAAAACAACTCGAAATGGAAGTAGTTGTTGTTTGCAGTTTTATACGTAACTATTAACTCCCATCTGAATGGGGGTGAACATGGACAGATTGAAGCTTGAGATTTTGCTCTGGATGCCCTTCCTATCATCCCATGGAGGGCTTGAACACAAGTTTGTAATTAACAAGTCAAGCATCTTACCACTGCGATACCACAGATAAGGGAATGACATTCAGGTCTTTGAGATTGGTCAAAAGTTAGGTAGTCCCATCTAATCACACAATCAAAGTATAAAATTGTTCAAAATAAATGGTAATTTGGTTACATGAGCAAGGAGGAGGATGCGGGAGAACGAACCTCTATCTGCAAACGTTTTGCTGCCTCCGTATCAGCTGATGCGCTCTCGAACGCTTTTTCCCTGACGATATACAAACTTTAACACAAACACATTTAGAACAAGCGATATATCCACGCACTATGCTGGGTAAAGAGACACTGAAGCACATGGCAGCATGGCGGAATAGTGCCTCCGAGGCGGCCGATTATTTACTAAAAGGAATTTTTTTTTTTCGAATTTTTTGCATGGGTGTTATTTACGTATGCTGCATTTTTTTTACAAATTTATTTGGGAGGGGGGCGTTATACCAATTTTGCATATTTTAAACATGTGTAAAAAGCGAACTGAGTGTACAAAGTGTGAATATTCCACACACACACTACACATTATACTGGGTTCTAACATTTCTACAAAGCTTCATTACAGTAAGAAAATGGGTTTTTAATCTTCATACATCTAGTATAAACATCTGTCTAAATAATATACCAAGTCCTGACATATCTATAACAGATGGGGGAAAATAGCCGCATAACTTACCCTAGACAAAATGGGTTTGTCATCTGGATCCCTGATTTCCACATGCATACCCAATCCAGGTGAAGAAGGCATGAATCCACCAGTTCTTGGATCAAAGAGTTGTAATTTATAATTTCCTGTAAGTAGGACAAAGTATTAACACCTTCTGCACTCTAATAGATCAAAGATAACTCACAATGTTATCAAAAAGGAATATATCATACATACCTGATGTAAACATCTCCTTAAGGAAAAAAAAAAAGGGACTATGTTAAATATCAAATTTCTAGAATCAATAACTATGGCGTGGTAGCAAAGTGGTTAGAGCACTTGACTGAGTGCTCAAGGCCACCATTAGAATGGGAATTAACAGTGACACAAAATGGCAAACTTATACACAATAACTATGGTGTGGATTCCAAACATTCCAACACTTGTATGTAGTCTACTCTAGAAAGGTGTTCAATATCACAAAAGACTTAAATCACTACACATCATATCCTAATAGGTGTTCCTCTCTTAGCTCAATAGCATCATCAATCTGGAATTCTTTTACAAATGTTAAATTACAAAAATTTCAGCAAAAACTTTGCTTTTACTGTAATGTACTATAATTCAGTGACACCAAGCGCTTTATCATTAAAGCTTCCTTTCATGCATTTGATGTGTTCTTCCCAAAATTTCCACAAAAACTTTATCTACAAAAATTATATGTAACATGGACTGATTCTACAACATGAAAGCAAACACATGCATTTATAAGTTTATTATTGCACTGCTGTAGATGGATAAGTCTGCAATCTGTTGATGATTACTTACACTGCGGATAAGCAAACTTTTGGTCATACATAGGGGAAAATAGTTTTCATCTTCCATTCAACTTATATACAATGGTATTATTTTAGTTATGGGATTAATGGAATATGGCTTTTTTATATAAATAAAATGATAGATTTCACTAAGACAATAATAATGAGCCCGATATCTACCCAGGTCCATATGTACCCATAAGGGTGTCCGGGGGGCGTAGCATTCTGGCTAGGGAAAATATACCCCTAAGAGGGTCCGCGGGCAAAGCGCCCAGCTTGGGAGGACACGTTCCCCTCGGTGAGGTTAGGTTAGGACGCACCAAAAATGTTTTTTTTGACACTTTTCTTTGTGGAATACAGGTTTTTGTGCTTCATTTCTGCTGCATATCACTCGTTTTTGCATTTCCCCCCACTCAAAATCCCGATTCCCAACACTTCCCCCTATGATTGTTAGGGGTAAAGGTGGGCATGGAAAGTCTACATCGAGTGTTTTGCACCAGAAATGGAGTTTAGAATCGTTTGTTTCACACACACACACAAAAAAAAAAAACTCGGAAAAATACAGTTTTTTTCGTTATAAGAAAATAATCCCCTCTTCTAAAAATTTACCTATATAATTATAATGAGGCACTTCTAACCCCATAAAAAGTAATATTTTGGAAGGGTAATGTATTATTCTTTACTGTAGCTTAACTTCACTTTCACGGCTTTTTTTTTTACTCTCTTCCATTCACCTCAAATCATACCGGCAACGTTCGAAAACTTGCTGGTTTGCTTGTGTGTTATGCCATTTTCTATCTGTTACTATTAATAGCCATCCGACTAGGGCTGGCCACAAACGGATGGAATTGGGGAATTAAGGCTGGATACCCTTCCTAACGCTCAGAGATTATTTAATAAGGGTTTGTTACTTCCCGAGTCGAGTGCGTTAACCATAGAACTACCCCGGTCTATCATGAGAAAAAAAAAAAAAAAAAAAAAAAAAAAAAAATATATATATATATATATATATATATATATATATATATATATATATATATATATATATATATATATATATATATATATATATATATATATATATATACACCTAATCTTTCTACGCCTAGACTTACATATACATTGAAGGCATGTGCCATATTTGTAATATAAAGGTAAAGGTTGCCAGGTTTCAGTTCAGATATCCATCCGAGACGCTCCTCAGAACGCCATGGTGCCCAGTCACAGCAGTAACCTCCCAGTAAACAGCTTAAACTCTCTTGCCTGGACCAGGCCCGATCTGCCGATCTCATGAATACGAAGCCATATATATATATATATATATATATATATATATATATATATATATATATATATATATTATATATATATATATATATATATATATATATATATATATATATATATATATATATATATATATATATATATACACACACGAGAATATCTTACTTAGAACGAATATATGGTAAACAGCAAGAAGATTATGACGCGTATGCGGCAAAACCTCACCTGTCACTATAGTATCATCTGGAATTTCTTCTATGAAACACTTTCTCTCGGTTTCACCAATGTGGAAATATAATCCATGTGTGAAGGAGAGCACCGATAAAAAGGAGATAAATAATAATAATGACCGCCTATTAAAGAACATTTTTGTTGGTGTGCACCACCTTTCACTGCTGAACTGACAACCTTCTTTCCCGATAGAGGAGTCAAGCGAGTGTCATTTATTTAATTGGATATTCAAATTTTGTCAAAAGAATTTAACCATGGATATATTCTAGCTCATAATATTGGATATAATAGTTAATTTTTATTTAGATAATTACAATTTACTTTATATTGCTTTCTTTTTGGAAATACTAAAAGATTTCAGTAGAATTCCAAGTAAGTATAAATGGTGCAATCGTACATGACGTGGCTGAAAAGAATAACATTGAAAACTCTATAGAACCATTCAAAACACTACTTTAGAGAGTTAGAATTGCTCTTTCTCGATTTAGTATTGCTTCAACATAACAATTTTAAGTCTATCTTTTCCTTATTGTTAATATGTCAACAAACGGGAACATTTACTCTAGCAAAGAAATTTATCACATAATTAGTTATATATATATATATATATATATATATATATATATATATATATATATATATATATATATATATATATATATATATATATATATATATATATATATATATATATATATATATATATATATATATATATATATACTGCGAGTAAATTTATGCTATTCTAAACAACTAGCTGAGACAACTTAAATATATAATTTCTGTTTTTTTCAAGTTTATTTAAACAATCATATAAAAGGTAAGTAGCTAGGGCAGAATATATTTCAGCAACATAGCTGATCAATGGCATTCGATAACTGAGGAAATAATAAATACCGAATGCATTTTTAATTGTAAGGAGAGATTTGATGTGTTTGAGAATACAAATGAAAATGACAAGGAAACGGGGAGTTACGTGCATAGGGCTCATTTCTGTGAAAGCCATTAAGTAGATACTCAGAATAAAAGTATCAGCTTTGATACTGAGACAAATTAGACATTACTAAAAGCTCGACGCGTGTCAGTGTACTGTCTGATGGTATATACGCTACCTTCTCATCTGTATCTCTGAATAATTCCGTAATGGCTTCGGAATTAGCTTTATATGGTGTTTTAATAGCGGCAGTGGCAGTCATATTAGCCTTTTTGTCTTTTTACAAGAAAAAGGAAGTGAAAGGTATTGTATTTTCTCAAGCAAAGTATATCAAACATTTATGTAAATAGACGATTCAAGACTGATTGCCAGATGGCAACATGCGAGGTTACTTGAAGATAGTGAAAAAAACGTTTATATTATTTATACGCTCAGATAAAACCTACATTATTATTATTATTATTATTATTATTATTATTATTATTATTATTATCAAAATATTTGTTTTATGCACTGTTCCATAACTCGTACATATACCTCACCAAATAGTAATGTTTTGGCACATATGTCCAGTGCTCACGTCACCCACCCCTGGAAAGCTGTTACCTTGGTAAAAGCAGGTTAAGTACTATATATATATATATATATATATATATATATATATATATATATATATATATATATATATATATATATATATATATATACAGTGGGCGATAGCACCTCCCATTCTTTACTCTGGAAACAAGTCAGACCATTAGTTCTAAAATGTGCACCCATATTTACCCTATTAAGGTATGTAACCAATTAACTAACCCAGTTAGTTAGTTAAACCTGGTGTTGTCTCACGCATCTTGAGTAAACAGTGGTGGACGCTGTCTCCTGCTGTAGAGTTAATAATTAACTATAAATTATTTGCTGATTATTAACAAAGTACAGTACTAGTTTTCTGGGAGTGGATGGCATGAACTTACGACAAATATATCGAAAAATCATTGTTTGATGAGATATAGATACGAGTATGGAATGGTGCTTAGAACGAATCTTTAGCTTTTAATAATAATAATAATATTAATAATAATAATAATAATACTGATAATAATTATAATAATAATATAATAATAATTATCATGGAATGCACAGAAACACTGGTGTTCCCTCAGCTTATATAATGATCATCAGTATGGCCAGTTTCCTTTATTATATTGTCAATTTTTCATGCTATGAAATGCACATCTGTAATTTTGCTATTTTTGTATTTTGAGGAGATGATGACCAAGAAAGGGCAAGAGGAGTTCGCGCTCGAGTGGCTGAAGAAAACATCGTTCGTGGTCCTAATCGAATTGTTGCGCACAGGCAACAAGCCCGTGCACGAATGAGAGCAAGTTAGTAAATCGTAGAGTTAATATTAAAATGATATAGTGTATACTCCTCTTAAAGATATATAGATTTCATAATGTCTTTGCAAGCTCTGGTTTTTAGGTATGCTCTAAAATTTGTAATATTATGTATATTGTACTTGTATTAGTGTGACTTTAAATATTCTACTTTTTTTTTTTAATTGGTACAGGTGTGCAAAATTATAGGCAGCTTCTCTTTGCTCATTTTATCTTATACCTAATAGCTGAGTTCATGCAGAAAGTGAGAGGTTACTCTCAACCTAACATTGTGCCTATGGACAATACAGTATATGTTTTTGTTAAATAGTCTTTAACATTTTGCAATATTTACCTGTACTTCCAAAACAGGACGTCAAGAGGATTCAGATGAGGAAATTGCGCAAGATGATGAGGATGATGCTGATGCTACAGTAGGTGAAGACATTGCCCTCCCAGATGGTAAAATTGGCAAAAAGAAATTAGCTAAACTTCAAGCAAAGGCTGATAAAAGGGCAATGAGAGAGGTAAAATATTGGTGTACAATATATATGATTACTTTTTTTGAAGCAGACTTTGATGCTGAATGTTTAGAATTATAGTGGAATAATGCCAGTACTGCAGTGCTGAATTATACCATTTTATATAAGTTTATTCTTTTTCTCTTGTCTTTTCCCATTTCATTACAGTGTTGCTTCCCCTGCATGAACCATCTGGTTTATAGTCTTTGACTCTTCCCAGCTGGGCTTGTTGCTTGGCTTATGATAATAATAATAATAATAATAATTTTGCTTAATATTACTTGTGGGTTTGTATTAGTACATACACCAAAGGGATACAATGTTCATATGCAAGTTTACAATACAGTATGTTAATATCTAGAGCAGTATCTTATTTGTATGAATGAATACGTCTTCTGGAATGCATATTTTACATATTTCTTTGATAGTGGCACTCATGGCAACAAAGTTCACTCTGTAAACTATTGGAAACAGTACTAAAAATTTACATAATTTCTTGTCATTTTGTGTTTTGAGGAAAGTATCTCTACTCTTTGTATAAAAAGGTATTTTATACCCATTTAAGGCTATGATATTGCTGAAGGTATTAGTATATTCTAAACCTTATTCTATATTTTAAAGGGTATGCAATATCTCACAAGTAGAGGTGTTGTTCCTGTGATGTTTTAGAAATGAAAATGCTAATTCTATCGTGAAAATAAACATTTCTTTTCACCAGGCTGAAGAAAGAGAACGAGCTGAGAAGAAAGAGAAGGAAGAGAAGCTTGCTGAAGAAAGACGCGAGGCTGAATTGCTCGAGGTATTGCTTTCCTTTGCATAAAGTTTCTTAATTTTCTGAATTATGTTCAGTAATATACATTATGATATACTTGTTATTTAATCACATCTAAAGTGTCATTGCCAGGTTGTTTTGTTCCTGAGGTAAAAATAATAAATGCAGTCCTTCCTTACTTATAAAAATCTCATTTAATAATCACTTTTTGAATAGGGCAATTATCCTCAGAGATATTAGAGGAGTTCCCCTGATGCATCAGTCTTATGAGGCCCAGAGGAATTTCAGAGATCTTAAAGAAGTTTTATGATGCTTCACTTCTATGCAACCCAAAAGATAATCTGTTGTAGTAGAGAGTTTTGTCAGCCTAAATATTTATATTCATATGTAAAGAAGACTGTTCATTCTAGTCATATTTTTTACAGGCTGAGGAAGAGGCTAGACGGGAAGAGCAAGAGAGGAAAGAGAGAGAGGAGCGAGAACAAAGGGAATTAGAGGAATACATGAAAATGAAAGCACAGTTTGAGGTAGAGGAAGAAGGTTTTACTGAAGCTGCAGATGAAGATTCTGAAAGAAATCTCCTGGAGGAATTTGTAAACTTTATAAAGGTAATTTTTTTTATTTTTATGTTTCACATGCCTTATTTATTCTTTAGGGATCACAATAGTGCAGTAGTTAGACTTGGGAAAGGACAAATATTATTTTTTTTTATGTATGACATCCCTTTTTATTGCTGTAGACAGTGTTTAGTCAGAAATAAGAATTAATGTATCTTATAAATATTGGAACTAAATGCTTTGGTCTGTGTAATGTTTTAAAAAAACAATGATTTTCTTATAATTGCATACCATATATTAAGCTTTTCATGTTATATAAGGAGCATTGTATGTTGGTTATCTCTATACTCTTTAGCATATCTCTTCTCATTTGCATAAATATTCTTAAGTTCTTTTGAAACTCAAGTTCTGTGTTTGGAAGTATTGCCCAATTTCATTACTTTAGTACTGGATGCTGGAACAGATTGTAGAAACGGTCTCCAAGATGAGATAATTGGGTAATATTCTCTAGGTAACGGTATATCTCTTAGGGAACATGGCACTGATTAGAGTACTTAAATCGGGGAGTGACAAACCCATTCAAAACCCACCACTTGGTATTAGGAAGGGCATCCAGCCTTAATTCCCTATCTCCAATTTGTCTGCATTTACCCTTATTTGAATAGAGATTAAGTTACAAGTAAAACTGCAAAAAATAGTTATGTCTTTTAGTTGTCAGATCATATATTTTTATCTGATTGTTAATTAAAGTACTTGGAAACTTCTTCAATTATTTTATGAATTATTTTTGCTTTTCAGGCATCAAAGGTTGTGGTATTAGAAGACTTGGCTGCCAAATTCCAGCTGAAAACACAAGATGTTATTAACAGAGTTACAGATTTACAGAAAGAAGGACAGTTAACTGGTAAGATGCTCAAGTTTTCAGAGTGATAGAGTTGTTGTTGTTTGCTATTTTATATGTCACTATTAACCCCCATTCGAATAAGGGTGGACACAGACAGGTTGGAGCTGTTGGGTTAAAAAATGGCTTTGCCGCTTCACGAGTCGAGTGCTTGCTGAGCTACCATGGTACTTTGTGTGTAAAAACTTACTATCTATTGATCTTAATATGATTAATGACCATAAGGCAATAGTCAAATGGGAAATTACATACCCCAGCTCCACTCTGTGTATGTCCACCTCCTTTGGAATTGGGATTGATAGTAACACTTGAATTGACAGACAACTACTTATCCCTAATTTTGCAGTAGAAAAATTTTACCTAATATTTCTGCTTGTCATAGGTGACTAAAATGGTTATCCAATGTAGTGGAGGAAAAAACCACCTTTTTACAGAGTGGGTGCCGTAATAGCTAGGTCAAAGGGGTAGAAGTGCGAAGGGCTGGTGCTCCCATCCTTGTTAATTTCTAAATTTTTGCTACAGGAAAACAGCTAAAGGAATTGGTAAGGCTGGGTAGTGTATGACTGAAACCTGGCCACTTACCTGTTTTGTTCAGCTGTAGCATCCCTGCAAGCTTCAGTGGGGTATGGTGAACTTAAAAAAATAATAATATTCAAATATGAAAGGTTTTATAATACTGTATCCCATTATTTGTTACGGGGGTAGGGTACTGCGGTAGCACAGTGGTTAAAGCCTTTGGGAAGGTCATCCAGCCATAATTCCCACCTCCAACCTGTCTGTGTTCACCCGTGTTTGAATAGGGATTAATATTGATACATAAAACAGTAACAATTGTAATTAGAGTAATCGGTTGCCATAGTGGTATTTTTGCTAATTAATTTAATTCGTGCAACTAAACATGTACATACATACATATACACTGGCTGCAATCCTCTTTTTAGAGGATTGGCTGAGTCTGAGCGCACATTTTCCAGAAGCTATTATAACTTGATCTCACTTAGCTCCTCTGGGATGGGGAACTTATAATACCGCCTCTGTTTCCCTGATTGTCATGAAAGTCGACTAAATGTGTCTTCCTCCTGCATTGAGTCAAGGCACACTAAATTTGTACATCAAACTAAAGTGTTGGACTTCTATACATAGCCTCATAATTTTGTATATTCCGTAAAAGCTAACGGGCTGACCGTAACCTTTCTATCATTAACTCCTCTCTTTTTTTTTTTTTTTTTTTTAATTTGTCTCCTTATCTGTGTACAAGATCCATAAGGCATATTATAAGTGGGTGGCTGAGATAAAACAAAAACTACTTCTTTAGGGAGGGAAATACGGAGGTGGAGCTTCCCAGTCCCCTCGCTTTGCCTTATTTAATTGATTTATGGGGAGAGCTAGCAAGCCTGGTTACCTAGTCCCTTGGTTTTATGAAAAGGATGAAAAACTGGTTGGATTGTAATTTTTTCTCTTCCCAGGGGTAAGAGTAAGTACAAAAGCATCATACTTAATTTATTTTGTTTTGTGTTTTCTTCAGGTGTTATTGATGACAGAGGAAAGTTCATCTACATCAGCATAGAGGAACTGGAAGGAGTTGCAAAGTTTATTCGACAGAGAGGACGTATTTCAATCGCTGATCTTGCAGAGTCATCCAATTCTCTGATTACTCTGACCCCTGAGCAGACTTGCGCTAGTTAATTAGTTCATATTTTTTATATCTAATCTGAGGTCATTGACATTAACTTTAATTGGTTGTTCGCCTCTCTGCTGAATCTTCTATAAGGTCGCGTGCTGTAACTATATGGTACATAGTTGTGTTTTGTTGTAAAATATAAATTTTATACAGTTATTTACATATGAATTTTTTTCTGATTCATTTGTAATATATTTATCTGTCTGTATGTATGGTACATAGAATTGTTTTGCTGTTAAATAAATAAAAAATACGGCTTATCACTCATGGTATAATTTTTAGAGAAATAGTATTGAAAAGACTTAGTGTCATTATGGTTCAGTGTAACTTAGAATTAAAAAGTTAACCTGGGAGTGAGGAGTAAAAGCAGCAGATGTAAAAAATTATTTGTCTTATGTTTGTTTCTTACTGAATATGGATCTTGTAAAGAGAATAAACCCAGGGTGCTCTGAGGTTATTGATATTTATAAGGCAAGTCACTCAAGCCAACCCAACCTAACCTAACATAATTATTTACTGGTTATTAAACTACATGGGGTTATGGGGCTTACTAATATTTACATGATCCGAGAAGAGGCATTAAATATTTGCATGAGTTTTAACGGTTTTTTATTTTTATTTTATATATATACGCGAAAAAGAAATTGTCAAAACTCATGCAAATGTTTGATAACTCTTCTCGGATCATGTAAATATTAGTGAGCCCCAGAATCCCATGTACTTTAATAAGCAGTAAACTATTATGTTAGGTTATGTTGAGTTGATATTAGGTTGGTATTTATTTTTTAAAGGGGGATTACAATGATTTTTCATAGTGAGTCTGTATTGTTGATAATGTCAAGATATGGCATTTATATTGCCTGAGAATTGGGAAAGAGAATTGATTTGATCATGATTGTCATTTTGTAAGATAGGTTACTTGCTTTTCGTCGTAAATGCATTATTCTAAACATGATTAAACAGCAGTGAAGACTTAGAAATTATCAGTAAGTTTTGGATTTTTAAACTGAATTTTATATCAAACTATCAGAGAAGAAAGCATTTTCTTTTTTAAATCCTTGTATGATTGGATATTTGTCTTCAAGGAATAAATGGAAAGGATGTAATCAAATTTGCCATAAAAAGATGAGAGAAGAAGTTTCCACAAATGGAGACAAGGAGATAGAGAAAATGACAATTGATTTCTGCTTAGCAGATATGATCAGAAAACTAAAAAATGCAGTAGGCTTAATCCAACCTCGCCTAGCTTCATTTTTTTTTAAAGGCAAGGAGACACATTCAAAAAGATAGGATTTGTCAACTTCTGAACCCCCGTATCTCCTTTTAAGTTTCTTTCCGCAGTATGTCATATGCATAAGGTAGTGTTGTTTCCACCCAGAGTAGCACAAGGCAAACTGATCTTTGTAAGGGGGTTGCTGTAGCTCAGTATATAGATCGCTCGACTTGAAAAGTGACCTACCTGTGATTGAGCACACTGCAGGGCATTAAGAGGGGCTTCCAGTTTTAATTTCCAGCACCAAATTGTCTTTGTGCACCCTATTCAAATGGGGATTCATAATGACAGAACGTCAAACATTCTGATCACTGTGAGATACTGTATACTGTATTTGCATATTAGGTGCACGTTTACAAAGACACTTTATGCTGAGTTTCAGGAAAAATCTAATCTACAAAACCTTACAAAGCGAGGATATTTAACTTAATAGAAGTTACATGTAAAGTTACTTGTAAGGAACTGAATAAAGCTTTTCAGGTTAATATGGCATTAAAAGGTACTGTATAAAGACTTAGCTATGTTAAATAAATTAGCCTTTCGACAAGAGGATCAAGTCTCATTTATAAGTAGAGAAAGTTAGTTGGGTCACAGAGGTTATCGCCATACAAATGACACTGATTGCCATAAGAAAAAAAACTCCAGTCAGCTTTTTGATCAAAATTATTTGAAAGTTCTATTGCACTCCTCCAATTAAGTGAAATAAAGTTGTCGTTTTGAACTAGTAATGTTTGTATTTCTGTCTACAGTGTTGCCTCACTTATCGCGGTAGTTCGGTTCCGGGACCCGCTGCGAACCAGGAAATCCGCGAAGTAGGATCCGCCTATATGTACATATATATTTTAATATATTTTTACGTTTACACTGTATAAACCCTCCCTGCACTGTTAAAAAAACACCCTTTACATTATAAATAACAGCAAGCAACGTAAATTTTTATGAAAGTGATAGATAAAATTACAGTGAATGAGGTGATAATGACGTGACATACATACTCATTTACAATTATTTTTTCGTTTACGTACTGTATAAACCCTCCCTGCACTGTTAAAGAAACACCCTTTACATTATAAATAACAGCAAGCAACGTAAATTTTTATGGAAGTGATAGATAAAATTACGGTGAATGAGGTGATAATGACGTGACATACATATTCATTTACAATTATTTTATCGTTTACGTACTGTATAAACCCTCCCTGCACTGTTAAAAAAACACCCTTTACATTATAAATAACAGCAAGCAACGTAAATTTTTATGAAAGTGATAGATAAAATTACGGTGAATGAGGTGATAATGACGTGACATACATACTCATTTACAATTATTTTTTCGTTTACGTACTGTATAAACCCTCCCTGCACTGTTAAAAAAACACCCTTTACATTATAAATAACAGCAAGCAACGTAAATTTTTATGCAAGTGATAGATAAAATGACCATGAATGAGGTGATGATGACGTGACACATACTCATTTACAATTATTTTTTCGTTTACGAACTGTATAAACCCTCCCTGCACTGTTAAAAAAACACCCTTTACATTATAACAGCACGCAATGTTAATTTAAAAAAAAATTAAAATACTGAAAATGTTTTTTCTTCAATATTTTAATATTTTTGCGTATACCCATAAAATAAAATAATAATTTATCCAAAAAAAAACGCGATAGAGTGAGAACGCGAACCAAGAAGCGCGAATAACCGGGGTAACACTGTATATGTCTTCGAGTAATTTTTTATATGCATGGATAATATGCATATTGAATTTACTGTTATGCTTTGATTTATGGGTTTATGGTTACTTTCCTGCCCCCATTAAGGAAAATATAAAAATCTTACTGTTAGATAACTTTGGTTCACTTCTATATAAGAAACGAGTTAATAATTGAAAATATTGTCTGAAAGGTTTTTGATATATTTTTAGTTTTATCAACTCTTTGGGAGTGTGGCGGTAAAATACATACCCTTTTATGCATAGGCAAATCGAATCTTGGAATAATGATTAACCCCAGAACCCCTTATCAAGTTCAATAGCTCTGTAAATAATTAACAGCATCTTGAAATTGCTCTTCTTACAAGATCCTGCTAATCATATGATTAGCATCGTATGATTAGCAGATAATATATATATATATATATATATATATATATATATATATATATATATATATATATATATATATATATATATATATATATATATATATATATATATATATATATATAACCAAGCAAGCACATTACATATGTGAAAACATGAATCATTCTTTACCCCGACCGGGACTCGAACCTAGGACTTATAATCACTAAGTCAAGGTGCTACCAACTACACACCACAGAAGGTATAAAAGGAATCCAACCTTATAGCTTATATCTCCTATACTTAGGGATGAACGCATTCTATCTGAATGCCACTATGTTCATTTTACAGATTCCCCAACCTCACTCGTGGCTTCATTTTAGCATTTAATTCAATTCCCAATCTCATCCGGGTCATACAATAACCAAGCAAGCACATTACATATGTGAAAACATGAATAATTTTTTACCCCGACCGGGACTCGAACCTAGGACTTATAATCACTAAGTCAAGGCGCTACCAACTACACACCACAGAAGGTATAAAAGGAATCCAACCTTATAGCTTATATCTGCTATACTTAGGGATGAACGCATTCTATCTGAATGCCACTATCTTCATATTACAGATTCCCCAACCTCACTCGTGGCTTCATTTTAGCATTTAATTCAATTCCCAATCTCATTCGGGTCATACAATAACCAAGCAAGCACATTACATATGTGAAAACATGAATAATTTGTTACCCCGACCGGGACTCGAACCTAGGACTTATAATCACTAGGTCAAGGCGCTACCAACTACACACCACAGAAGGTATAAAAGGAATCCAACCTTATAGCTTATATCTGCTATACTTAGGGATGAACGCATTCTATCTGAATGTAATATGAACATAGTAAGTACACATCGCCCTTTATTTTTAAATGATTAAAAGTGTTAACAAACGATTGCTCTTTTGCCCCACTTTGCATCCCATTTGTTTTCATCTACGGTTCCCAACACCGCGATTATGGTATTATTTGTTGTATTTTATGTTAAATAAATGCTTTCTTATACCTCAGTTAGGAAAACTATTGTTCCGCGTTTTGTACAAGTCTACCAAATAGGGTGGAACAAGAGGACTGGAAATCCCCTCTTTTGTTGTTTTACCTCCAAAGAATCAAATTGCTTTTCCTCCTTGTTCCGCGTTTTGTAAAAGTCTACCAAATAGGGTGGAACAAGAGGACTGGAAATCCCCTCTTTTGTTGTTTTACCTCCAAAGAATCAAATTGCTTTTCCTCCTTGTTCCGCGTTTTGTAAAAGTCTACCAAATAGGGTGGAACAAGAGGACTGGAAATCCCCTCTTTTGTTGTTTTACCTCCAAAGAATCAAATTGCTTTTCCTCCTTGTTCCGCGTTTTGTAAAAGTCTACCAAATAGGGTGGAACAAGAGGACTGGAAATCCCCTCTTTTGTTGTTTTACCTCCAAAGAATCAAATTGTTTTTCCTCCTTGTTCCGCATTTTGTAAAAGTCTACCAAATAGGGTGGAACAAGAGGACTGGAAATCCCCTATTTTGTTGTTTTACCTCCAAAGAATCAAATTGCTTTTCCTCCTTGTTCCGCGTTTTGTAAAAGTCTACCAAATAGGGTGGAACAAGAGGACTGGAAATCCCCTCTTTTGTTGTTTTACCTCCAAAGAATCAAATTGTTTTTCCTCCTTGTTCCGCGTTTTGTAAAAGTCTACCAAATAGGGTGGAACAAGAGGACTGGAAATCCCCTCTTTTGTTGTTTTACCTCCAAAGAATCAAATTGTTTTTCCTCCTTGTTCCGCGTTTTGTAAAAGTCTACCAAATAGGGTGGAACAAGAGGACTGGAAATCCCCTCTTTTGTTGTTTTACCTCCAAAGAATCAAATTGCTTTTCCTCCTTGTTCCGCGTTTTGTAAAAGTCTACCAAATAGGGTGGAACAAGAGGACTGGAAATCCCCTCTTTTGTTGTTTTACCTCCAAAGAATCAAATTGCTTTTCCTCCTTGTTCCGCATTTTTGTAAAAGTCTACCAAATAGGGTGGAACAAGAGGACTGGAAATCCCCTCTTTTGTTGTTTTACCTCCAAAGAATCAAATTGTTTTTCCTCCTTGTTCCGCGTTTTGTAAAAGTCTACCAAATAGGGTGGAACAAGAGGACTGGAAATCCCCTCTTTTGTTGTTTTACCTCCAAAGAATCAAATTGCTTTTCCTCCTTGTTCCGCGTTTTGTAAAAGTCTACCAAATAGGGTGGAACAAGAGGACTGGAAATCCCCTCTTTTGTTGTTTTACCTCCAAAGAATCAAATTGTTCTTCCTCCTTGTTCCGCGTTTTGTAAAAGTCTACCAAATAGGGTGGAACAAGAGGACTGGAAATCCCCTATTTTGTTGTTTTACCTCCAAAGAATCAAATTGTTTTTCCTCCTTGTTCCGCGTTTTGTAAAAGTCCACCAAATAGGGTGGAACAAGAGGACTGGAAATCCTCTCTCTTGTTGTTTTACCTCC
>JAXCGZ010008098.1:7500-12500 GCA_037179515.1 Halocaridina rubra
TGGTTCTGATTTTCCTCATACTGAGAGACAAACTTTGTGTATTCAATCTACTCATTAGACCTTCCTCGAAACACTTTGACTTCGGACAATGTGTACTGTAAGAAGTTTTAGCGCAGTGTATAGTGGTCAACGTGTGTAGTGTAGTGAGTTAGTACGGTGCTTAACCCCCAGAGGTGCACTGTGGTTTTTTTATGCATTGCTATGAGAATGCTGCTTACACTCCTCATTAAAGAATAATCAAGCACACCCTCCCCCTACGATGTCTGCATGACGACTGATGATTGCCACCCATTGCCGCAATCAATTGCAACGAGCCTTCTCACCTGAGCACCATCACCAGGGCTCGCCTTCATGCACATGCCTCATTCAGTCACTGCATTTTACCCAAGAATCTGCTTTCATTCCTGAATTTTACTCACTCTGAGTCTTACCTTCCTTTATCTACTGCACAAAGGCTGATTCTCCTTCTCCTGCCTGTTCTGGAGACTCACTACATGCCCTGGACGAACTGTACAGCTTCCTCACTGGTCCTCATGAGGAATATGAGGACTACATGACCCATTTTGAGACAGAGACTGCCGCATACTCCCTCCAACTGCCACTAACCCCCAACGTTGCAGCCACACGAGATACTAGCAGTTATATCCTTCAACTTTTGAAGTTTCTACAAGAATCTGAGCAATGCCAACCTCACCAGGATGCATTACAACAACAGGAAAAAAATGAAAGATTTACAGCACTCCAACAGACAGTGTCACTCATGTGGAGTGGCAAAGCTCCCCTGCCCACATCTGCCCCACCTACACATGCTGTACCTAACCACCCCCACAACTTCAACGAAATTGTCTGTTAGTGTCAGTTCCCAGGATACCTCAGTACCTCTTGCTACTCCTCCTGTGACCCACTGCTCTCCTGATGATCCATCTGCCACACATTTTTTCACAGCTTTGCCCACAGCTGCTCCTACCCCTCCAAGCAATCCAGTGCCACTGAGCGCACCCACTCTGCAAGCTGATGACGCGTTTCAAGTTTTTCACCAGTGACATCGGAGGTGGTATGACTTTGCTGTCATGGTAGACCTTCAAAAATTGTCACGAGAAAGACAGCTCATACAGCTTTGGACGTGCATCTCTTTTGACTTACAAATTGTTTTGGAGCAAACACTTCTCTCACCGTGGACAGAGTACTCAGTTGTTAGCAAGATCACTTCAAGAATCTCAGGAACAAAGTCATTCGACGTCGTGACCTAATTTGCCGTAAACAATCTGATAGTGAGTCTTTCAGCGGCATTTATGTCCTCCTCAAAAACCTGGCTGAAGAGGTAGACCTATGTTCCAGCAGTCCCATTACGTGTGCCGAGACACAGTTGAAAATGGTGATCTCGATGGGAGTCCGAGATCAGGACCTTGTATACCGCCTTATCTCTCTCAATGCAGCTGCATCCCTGCACACATATGTCATGTGCTGTAGGTCATTCGAGGTTGCTCGTACAACTTCTTCAGCTATTTACACCTTTCCATGTTAACTACGTGCCGTTTCTGTGTGCAAGAAGCAATAACGACGGCAGAAGATGGCCTCCTCACAACAGCCTCCACTGAGACAGTCTTCATCCAGTTCTTCATGCCAGTGCTGCAACCGCTGGCACGGTCTGGAAAGGAGCCCTGCTGCAGACGGCACCTTTACCAACTGTGGCCGTATGGGTCACTGGGCCAAGCCCCTTAAATGCCCAACCAAGGATGTTCAATGCCACAATTGCCACAAGACTAGCCACTATGACAGATGTTGCAAGAAAAAAGAACAAGGGTCAGGACAGCTCTTCAGGCTCCAGGAGAGCTTCACCTTCACCCTGCAAAAAGCACCACAACTGTTGTCATATGGTGTCTGGTTCCACTAACAGCTCTCCCTAGCCTATCAGTGTACATCTCCTCCATGATGACAGGGCTTCAAGACTCCAGATGTTACCTGACAAAGGGGCTGATGTCACCAAAATTGGCATATGACACTTCGAGCTGCTGGTGATTCCTAGGACCAGTCTCCAGCCTCTACCTGCTACAACTAACCTCACTGCCGATGGGTCTCAGAGGTTTCTTGCCTTGGGATGGCTTCAGGGAACCCTGAAGCTTGGTAGCAAGTCCTGCGTTGCCAAGATTCAGGTACATGAGGGTATTCAGACACCCCTCCTCTCCTTTGGCCACTGTCAGGAGTTGGCCATTATGTCACCTGACATCCCTAAGCCCATCCTTGTTGTTACATATGTCAAGAGATGTGCTGAGCTACCCCTTCCCACAATGACATCACCCCCTGCTGCATGGGACTTCTTTCTCCGAGAGTTTAGAGATGTCCTAGCATCAAAGGTGGACCTCCAGGCAGCTCCACTCAAGAAGATGGTCGGTCACCCCATAAAGATTCACCTGAAACATGACGCCATTACTTTTGGCATTCACACACCTCGGCCGATCCCCCTTGCCTTTCAGAGTCAGGTGAAGGAAGAGCTTGATTCGATTGTTAAGAAAGGGATTATTGAGCCTGCAGGTGATCACCCCTCTGAATGGTGCCACCCAATGGTCCTGGTGGCTAAGTCTAATGGTGTCCGGATCACAGTGGACTTGCCTGAGTTGAACATTAAAGTGTCCCACCTTGCACATCCCTCTCCTATGCCGTTCTCTGCCATCTGCAGCATCACATCATCTGCCAAATTTTCACCACTGCTTATGCCCTACTCGGCTACTGGCAAATGGACTTACACCTCACTATTTTCATCACACCATGCGGCAGGTTCAAGAACTACAGAGGACCCATGGGCTTCACAGGCCCTGGCAATACTTTCTGTCTCCAAGGTGACGTGGCTCTGCAGGGTATTACGAACTGCGTGAAGGTTGTGGACAACATCCTACTGTTTGAAGAGAATTTTCATGCACACCTTCAGGGAATTCACCAGATGCTGACCAGGTGCCATGAACATGGCATCACCCAAAACAAGGACAAGTTCATTGTGCTTGTCCCTAATACTGACTTCTGAGGCTACACTCTGAGTAAAGACGGCATCTCCATTGATGCAGATAAGGTTAATGCCATCCGCGACTTTCCCAAGCCTGCTAACCTGACTGATCTGCATTCCTTTATGGGCCTGGTGAGTCAACTGGCAGAATTCACCCCAGGCATCACAGCTACGGCCCAACTTCTACGTCTTCTGTTGAGTTCTAAGCATTCATTCACCTGGACTCCAAACCACAACAAGGCTTTTGGGAGTGTCAATGAAGCTCTGCTCTCACCACTTGCTTGCCATGAGAATACAAATTTCTTGGAACATTAGAGACATGAATCTGGCTGCCTGAACACAGTCTTCTTGCCTTCTCACTTAAAGAGAGAGATAGCAAAAAAAATAAATATGAAGAAAAAATTAAAGAGTGAAAATTAAAGTTGAATATAATGCCTTTAAATATGTTAATTGTGTAGGTTATCTTTATACCTGCAATATTCAATATTCAACATAATAATAAAGAGAGGATTCGGTATACAAGCTAAGTATTAATAAAATCTTACAAAAAACATGAGCTGCACTAGGATTTGCCATAAAGAAATTAAGAGAATGGGAATATGACATACACAGGAATAAAGAAGATGGGAAAAGAACAACAGAATATGGGGAAACGAATATAATAGTTTTATACAGTATTAGGGGACAACAAAGTATAAATAAGCAAAGATAGAAAGAAAAAGACTCTCAGGTATGATTTATTAAGAGATAGTAAAAGGAAATAAAAGAAATATATATGGGATAAAGCTAAAAATATTAATGATGTGCAGACTGTGACAAGAACAAAAATACGGTATTTATATTTCATAACTATTATTCATTCTAAGCCCACATTCTTTTGTTTCAGTTATTTCCATCACATTAGTATCTTTTGTCTCAACTCTATTAACAAAATATATCAATGTGACTATCAACATTCTTTTTTTTTTTTAAATGAGTGTGACACCGGGACAAGCAGAAATTGCTCTCATCAATAAAGGCCCGGGCACGAGAAAATACCAAGATGAAGGAAAAGAAAAAGGTTTTAAGGCAAGGCAGAGATGAGGTAATGTTACACAAAGAAAAAGAACAGACAGAAAAAACAGTCAAAGTACAGAGGACCTGGATATATGAAGGATTAGACCCTGATATGATGTTAGATCCGGTTTTTGAAGGATGATAGGTCATAAGAATTAGGAGAGACAGAAGGAGGAAAAGAGTTCCAGAGTCTGGAGGTAGACGGGAAGAAGCAGACGCTGCACCGACCAATCCTCGAGCTACAAATCTCCACACAATACCTGTGAGATGAGGCCGCTTGGCGAATGTTAGGCCGCCCCGGCAGTGGGGGAGGGATGCAACTCGCCAACTCAACAGAGCAGCGATGGAAGTAGTATCAAGAGAAAAGCGAGAGGGAAGATACCTTACGGCGAAGAGGGAGAGAATCAAGATTAGAAGTGAGAGAAGGATCATTAATGAGTCTGACTGCCATAGATTCAACCCTATCAAGAAGATAATTATAAGAAGAAGCACCCCAGATGTGGGAGCAGTATTCTAAGCAGGGACGGATAAGACCTTTATAAATTTTAAATAACTGCAAAGAGGAAAAGTAATGACGAAAACGAAACAAAATTAAGTTCAGATTTCCTTTAAAACAGTCAAAATATGTGGCAAACAAATCTTATCACTACTAAGTCTTAAATTTACATTATCGTGTTTAAACACTAATATTGCAAACACCCTTCAAAGACTAGGTAAACTAACTCACATTTATAATCTGTCAATAATTAAAAAAGAATAAATCAACAGTCAAAATACCCAAAGTCACCATATTATAAAACAAATAGGTTTTATGCATTTAATTACTAATAAAATATATGGAAGGGGTCACCATCACACCTACGATGCTCTTATTAGGTAAAACAAATCGGTCAAGTCCGATTTAGGGACAATCACCCTCTCTCTGGAAATAGTTACTCAAACAACA
>JAXCGZ010008098.1:15000-22500 GCA_037179515.1 Halocaridina rubra
CCACCTCAAACACAAATTCGAATTTTCCTTCAGGTTTGACTTTTGTTTTTCTTTTTCTTTTTATACTTAAATTACCATGGTCAAGTTTTTAAGTTAAGATGTGTGTTACCAGAAAAGAGACAAACTGAGTCACTAAATAGCACTTCTATGGAGATATAAAAATTCTGTGTGAAGCTCAATTAAAAGTTTTTCTCTTTTCTTTTTTTTCCTCTTTCTCGTCTTCTTTCTATATTCTGTGAGAGGGAGAACATAAAAATGAGGCCATCTCTGTCCCAAACCTCTCCCACCCATGGGTCGGGAGAAGGGGTAGTCATCAGGGGACTTAAACAGAGAATCAAGAAGTTAAAGGAAATGGTTATAAGCCTTGATGATAAAATTCGGAATATGGATGGAGAAATGAAAGAGAATGAAACACTCAGAGAACAAATAAGATCTTTGGAGGAAGCAAATAAAGCACAAGGGCAGGAGAGAAAGGAACTAGAAAAAAGAATAAAGAAGCTGGAAGGGGAAAAGAGTCAACTAGAATCTAGAATTTCTAAACAAGAAGATAAAAACAAACAGCTGAATGACAACCTAAAGGAATTAGATGTTAGTTCACTGCTCTCTTCTGAGAGAGACGAGATTGCTGCTTGGAATGTCCAGATTAAGGAAAACATTGAACAGTTCAGAAAAGAGTTCCAGGAGCTGAATATGGAAAATGATGCCATGAAAACGTCCTTTGCTGATGCACTAAAGGGGAATGTGGCAGTAAAAGAGGCTGTAAAGGTGGTGGCACTGGAAAACATACAAACAGTTGACTATAAAGAGACAGTAATCGAAAAAATGAAAGATGTTGTGATGGAAAGGGCAAACCCACTCATCAGACAGGCACTTGATAAGGAGAAGACAGTGGTAATATCAGGCATAAGTGAATCCCAGGAGCCAACATGGCAGGGGAGACTTGAAGAAAATAAAGCTGGGGTTGTAGACCTGATAAGAAAGCTTGGAGTAGTATGTGGTCCTGAGGATATTGTAAACATACACCAACTAGGTAAATATTCGAGGGAAGGAAAGCCGAGACCAACAAAAGTAACCTTTGAGAGAGGGGAAGCATGTAGGGAAATATTGTTGAGAAAAAAAAGTCTAAAAGACCTTCAAGAATGCAAAGAAGTGTTCATTAGACGATACAGAACACAGGAAGAGATGGGAAAGATCAAAAACTTGTTGCAAGAGGCAAGAAGGTTAAATGATGAAAGAAATGAAGAAGAGAAGAAAAATTTTCGTTACAGAATACTTCCAGACAAAGGGGAGATAAAGAAGATAATGACAGAAGATCAGGGGATGGGGCCTCATTAAGATTGTTATACACAAATGCTGATGGATTAGCTGGTAAGGCAGTAGAATTAAAAGATAGGATTCACAACAGTAAGGCAGATATAGTAGCAATTACAGAGACTAAGTTGAGTGAGGACATAAACAGTGTCACAGTTTTTCCTAAGGGCTTCAGAATACTAAGGGTTGAAAGATCTGAGAGGACTGGTGGAGGGATAGCACTGCTCATAAGTGAGAGGATTCAAGTTGAAGAAATAAACTTGGCTATAGAAAGTGAGTTCAGGGAATTTCTTGTTGCTCGCATAAATACTGGGTCAGAGAGCATTATAATAACTGTTGTATACAACCCACCAAGGAACCAAAATAGGCTTGGAATTTATGAGGAAAGTCATATAGGTACTATTGAAGTCATAAACTCAGTTGTTAACATGGCACGGGAGAAAAAATGTAGGATTTTGATTATGGGAGACTTTAATCATAAAGAGATAGATTGGATAAATCTTGACCCACACAGTGGTGAGGACTCATTCGGGGCAAGATTCCTAGATTGCGTACAAGGGAATTTCCTACACCAACATGTAATGGAACCAACAAGAGCCAGGGGTGGGGATGAGCCATCACTACTTGATCTAGTGTTCACAGATAATGTGTTGGATATTGAAAATATTGAGTATGAACCACCAATTGGAAAGAGTGACCACTGTGTGTTGTTGATGGAGTATATCATTGAAGATATTCTTCCTGAGAGTAGAGGCACTGAGGACATGAGGAGGAACTATCCGAAAGGAGATTACATCAAAATAAATGAGCTTTTTGCAGTTATTGACTGGAGAACCTTATTTTACAAGAAATCTGTACAAGAAATGTATGACATCTTTTGTGAGAAATATGGGAAGATAGTAGATTGCTGCATACCTGTCACCAAAGTAGGTGTAATTCATGCCAGAGAGAAATGGTTCGATAATGGGTGTAAAAGAGCTAAGGAGTGGAGAGACAAATGCTGGAAAAGGTATAGGAGGAGAAAAAACATAAATGCCTGGCAAACCTACAAAAGAGCAAGAAATGACTACCTAAGTAAAAGGAGAGAGGCAGAGAGAGATTATGAGAGGGACATCACCAGGAAGGCTAAAGAAAATCCCAAGCTTTTCCACAGCTTTATCAGAGGAAAACTGAAGGTAAAAGAACAGGTTTTAAGGCTAAAGAGAGCGGATGGAAGCATCACTGAGACGGACGAAGAGATCTGCAAAGAATTGAACAAGGAGTTTCAGTCAGTATTTACAGTAGAAAATACCCCACCCCCTCAGATTGCAGTGGTAGAAGCTCAAGGGCCGGTATTAGAGAACATCAACCTTACAGCCACAGAGGTATGCAAAGCGCTGATGGATTTAGATGTTCATAAAGCTACAGGTCCTGATGACATATCCCCTCATGTGCTTAAAAAATGCACAAACACAATATCACTGGCACTAAGTATCATATTTAAGGAGTCACTGGAGTCGGGGGAGATTCCAAGATGCTGGAAACAAGCAAATGTGATACCTATCTTCAAAAAGGGAAGGAGGGATACGGCTCTGAACTATAGACCAGTTTCCTTGACCAGCATAGTTTGCAAAGTTATGGAGAAACTACTAAGGAAACATATCTCTCTTCACTTGGAATCCTTCAACTTTTTGTCAGTGAGGCAACATGGCTTCAGAGAAGGTAGATCAACAGTAACAAACTTATTAGAATTTTATGATGAGGTAAGCCAAATCTTACAGGAAAGAGAGGGCTGGGCAGATTGCATATTCCTAGACTTCCAGAAAGCGCTTGACACTGTTCCACATGGGAGACTTATTAGGAAGCTGCAGTCAATGGCTAGAATAGGTGGAAATGTTTTGGAATGTATAAAAACTTACTTAGAAGGAAGGGAACAGAGGGTTAGAGTAAGACACTCAGTGTCTGAATGGAGAAGAGTTAGTAGTGGAGTTCTACAGGGTTCAGTTTTAGGGCCACTTTTGTTCCTTGTATATGTAAATGACCTACCAGAGTCTGTAAATTCATTCATGAATATGTTTGCAGATGATGCAAAGATTGTGAAGAAAGTAAAAAACGAGAACAATGGTAGAGAACTTCAGGAGGATCTAAATAATCTGCATGAGTGGTCAGAAAAGTGGCTAATGAAATTCAATACCTCAAAATGTAAGGTAATGAGAATGGGTACAAGTGCAAGAAGGCCCAAGCTTGACTACTCGGTGGCTGGAGTACAACTTCAAGAGACAGAAAATGAGAGAGATCTAGGAGTAAACATACTGGCAGATTTGTCTCCAGAAATACATATAAATGGCGTAGTAAGGGCAGCATATGCATTCTTATCAAATGTAAGGGTAGCCTTCAGGCACATGGACAAGGAAATGTTCAGAAATATTTATGTAACCTATGTGAGGCCAAAACTCGAATATGCAGCCCCCTTTTGGAATCCGCACTTGAAAAAGCACATAGCTAAGCTTGAAAAAGTTCAAAGACATGCCACGAAACTGGTGCCAGAAATACGCAATCTCGGTTATGATGAGAGGCTGAGGGAATTAGACTTGCCATCACTCGAAGCTAGAAGAGTAAGGGGGGATATGGTGACAGTCTTTAAATTCCTTCATGGTTATGATAGAGTGGATAGGGATCGATATTTCGATATGGCTGGCTCTAGAACTAGAGGTCATAGTTTGAAGCTTCGTAAGAAAACTTCTTTGCAGGATGTAAGGAAATACTTTTTCAGTGTAAGAGTAGTTGATAATTGGAATTCGCTAAGCGAGGAAGTAGTTAATGCTGTCTCAATCCATAGTTTTAAGGACAGGTATGATAAGTATCACTAAGTCTAAAATGGAACCGATCAGGAGACGGGAAGATACGAGCTTTGGGCTCTTTCCCGTAAACACAATTAGGTAATCACAATTAGGTAATCACTCTGGGCTCTTTCCCGTAAACACAATTAGGTAATCACAATTAGGTAATCACACACACTCACTCACTCATACAGGTGTTTCCTTTTAAAAGAGAAAGGGTCGAGTAGAAGCACACATTCATCAGTATTTGGGGACGAAACGAAATTTAAGCGAAATACAACAAAAATATTAATTATCGACAATAGAAATATGAAATTATCTCTTGTGAAGAGTAGCGTGCACTCGAAAAAAGAAATATTTTATACTAAAATCTGATGACTCGAAAAACCTTTTAATACAAATTAAAAGAACTAACAACTACTCTCTCAAAAGAAAAAAAAAAGAGGAATTAACTATCAAATATGTTAACTATAGACTTGAAGATATATCCACTGATAATCACAAATTATCTTAATTAGTACAGATTTTATCAAGGTAAACAATAATCAGCAGATAAACTGCACAAAATCGTTAGTTTCTTGTACTCTGCAAAAAATCGGAATTCTCATATTAAAACTATAGCAAAATTACTACTTTTAAATTAAAAAACAAAATTGATTGTGCATGAAAAAATGAGAAAATTTTTAATATTCACTTGCGAGCAATAAAAGAATAAACTTCACCTCGGAATTGCAACATGAATTAAACCTCCCACCTTTGATAGAACATATCAAACAGTCAGCGGTGATATTTGGTGTTAAATTAGCGAAATCAGCTCAGCCTCATCCATGTAATGCTGGTCATTTGCAAGGGCCGCAGTCAGCGCCAACAATCATTAAATCACTAATAAAAGGTAACATACAGCATCAGAGACAAATTCACCCCAAGATATTTAAGCTTATAACCAATGATACAAAAAAACAACAACAACAACATAATGTAACACTATTAAATGAGAGTGGTCCTGCACGATTAATAAATCCTTGCAAGAGGATTGGGCCAGAAATTCTCATTCCAATATTATCATCTGGTCCGAATGTCGCTCCAATTATTAAAAAACATCATTGGTTAGATGAAATTGAAGTCTTTATTGGAAATAAAGATAATTGAAAAGCTCCTTCAAAACCCACATGACTGAAGTTCAAACGGCTCTTATTAACTGCGCAAAATTTAAACTCCAGGTTAAGTTTTCATGGGTAACCTCCCATGTTGGGACAGTAGGTAATGAAAAGGCTGACAGGCTGGCAAAAATGGCAACTGAGAATTCAGTAATACCTCTGCATAAAAAGGGGGGCAGAGAAGATGTGACAAACTATCGTCCAATTTCCCTGCTACCCATTTTCTCTAAAATATTAGAAAAAAATTGTTGCATGCCAACTTATGTCATATTTAGAGTCAAATAGACTATTATCTATTAACCAACATGGTTTCAGACCAAAACTCGACGGAAACTGCACTGCTAAAAGTTACCAATAGTATCTATAATAATATAGATATGAAAAAAATATATTTGCTTGTATTGTTAGATTTATCAAAAACCTTCGACAGTGTAAACCATGAAATTCTTTTAAGTAAATGTACTAGACTAAATATTGATCCGAGCTGGTTTAGCGAGTATCTATCTAATCGTAAACAGTCTATACGTCTTAACAACATTATCTCTATGCCAAAAAATGTATCATTTGGTTTTCCACAGGGATCAGTACTTGGTCCTATCCTCTTCTCCATCTAAGTAAATGATCTATCTTCTTTCATTTCTGACTGTCTAGTCGTACAATATGCAGATGACACTCAACTACTCCTTAGTGGTGATATTAATAATCTCCCAGAGCTAACTTTAAGAGCAGAAAACACTCTGTCAAAAATTAAAACCTATTTCCAAGAAATTGGGCTGTTAATTAACGAAAGTAAAACACAATGCATGTTTATTGGTTCAAGGTTCCATATAGCACAAATTCCAGAAAACACAACAATTAATTTTTGCGACAATATTATCACGCCTAGCAAAACAGTCAAAAACCTTGGAATTCACTTTGATAACTACATGTTGTTTGATTCCCACATAAACAAAGAATGCAAAAAGGTTGCAGGAACATTAATGTACTTATCACGTATAAAAGACAATTTTGAGACTACCACTCGAATAACTGTTGTTGAATCTCTAGCCCTAAGTCACATTAATTACTGCACAACTGTTAGGGAAGCTACCACCAAGACTCAGATAAACAGAATACAGAAGCTTATTAATTTTGCAGCTCGAGTTGCCCTGGGAGGAATAAGAAAATATGACCACATCACACCAGCTCTCAATAAACTTGGGTGGCTGCGGGCAGAAAATAAGGTCGCTTATGCTATTTATGTTTTGGTATACAAAATTTTGGACCATCATTATCCTAGCTGGCTATTTGATTTAAAAACAGTCAGGGATATAAGGGGAACCAACACTAAACAGCGCAGTGAGCTCTTTATTCACAGAACAAACACAGTAGCAGGTTCAAAGATGATCACTATCAAAGGGCCAACACTCTGGAACAATATTCCAGAGCATCTTAAAAATGCATCCTCCTTCAGAGCTTTCAAAGGCAAACTATATAGTTTTCTTTTGGACAAATAGTTGCTGCTTGTTAAGAACTAATTATTCTCATTGTAATGAGAACAAATATGGAAATGATGCCGATGATAGCAATACTGTATATAGTGTTATTAGTACTACTTTATTATTAACATTATTGTTAGCATTTTTATTACAGCATTACTATTTTCTATGAAAGCTACATTTAATTTAACTATATGCATTACCCTCTTATTTATTAGTTTATTTACATGTCTACTTATAAGTTAATTTTACTTTATTATTAACATTATTGCTAAAAAAATTTATTACAGTATTATTATTTTCTAGAAAACCATTATTTAATTTAACAGTATGTATTACCCTCTTACTTATTAGTGCAATTATATATCTACTTATAAGTTACTTTTAGTTTGTATAAGAATAACCATTGTACAAAAATGGAAATAAATGTTTGTTTGTTTGTTTGTTTGTTTGTTCAGTGTCTGAATCTATAACCACACTGACTCAGTTCAAAGAATGTTGTATGATGAGATTATGAAATAGCAAGAACGTTCTACACTCACTAAACATGTAAGCAGCTGCTCGATCCAACATTACGAAAACTTCAGAAGGTTGAGACACAAATACGGCATTGGTAAAATGCTTACAGGTGACTGTAATAGAGCTGCTGTCCGCATAAGACTTGGTTATAAAAATATATGGGAGGTGAATTGCGAGAATATTGGTGGAGAACACCCAGAACACTCAAAATGCCAT
>JAXCGZ010008098.1:37500-40000 GCA_037179515.1 Halocaridina rubra
AGCATTCTATCTAAATGCCACTATGTTCATATTACAGTTACACTAACCTCACTCATGGTTTCGTTTTCGTATTTAATTCAACTCCCAATCTCATTTGAGACCTACAATAACCAAATAATAACATTGCCATATATGAAAACATGAATCATATTTTTCCCTAGGACTTATAATTTCTAAGCCAAGGCGGTAACAACTACATTAAAATATGCTACAGTAAAAAACCCTTATAGCCTATTTGTGCTATACTAGGAATGAACGCATTCTATTTGAATGCCTCTATGTTCATATTACAATTTCCCCAACGTCACTCGTGGTTTCGTTTTCGCATTTAATTCAAGTCACAATGCCATTTAGGACCAAACAATAACCAAATAAGCACATTACCATATGAGAAAACAAGAATCATTTTTACCCTAACTGGTACTTGAACCTAGGACTTATAATTATTAAACCAAGGCGCTACCAACTACACCACAGAAGGTTAAAGGGAAACAAACATCACAGCTTATATCTGGTATACTAGGAATGAACTCATTCTATCTGAATGCCACTATGTTCATATTGCAGTTACCCTATCCTCACTCGTGTTTCGTTTTTGCATTTAATTCAACTCCCAATCTAACTCAGAACCAATAATAAGCAAATAAGCACATTACAATATGTGAAAACATGAAACATGTTTACCCCGACCGGTACTTGAACCTAGGACTTATAATTACTAAGCAAAGGTGCTACCAATTACACCATAGAAGGTTAAAGGGAAGCAAACCTTACTGATTACATCTGCTATACTAGGAATGAACGCATTCTAACTGAACTCCACTACGTTCATATTACAGTTTCCCAAACCTCACTCATGGTTTCGTTTTCGTAATTAATTCAACTCCCAATCTCAATCGGGACCAACAATAACCTAAGAAGCCCATTACCAATGGTGAAAACATGAATAATTTTTACCCCGATCGGGACTTGAACCTAGGGCTTATAATTACTAAGCCAAGGAACTACAAACTACACCACAGAAGGTTAAAGGGAAACAAACCTTACAGCTTGTATCTACTATACTAGGAATGAACACATTCTATCTGAATGCCACTATGTTCATATTACAGTTTCCCAAACTTCTCTCATGGTTTTGTTTTTGCATTTAATTCAACTCCCAATCTCATTTGGGACCAACAATTACAAAATAAGCAAATTACCATATGTGAATACTTGAATCCTTTTTATCCCACCCGGGGCTTGAACCTAGGACTTGTAATAACTAAGCCATAGTGCTACCAACTACACTACAGAAGGCTAAATGGAAAAACCCTTACAGCATATATCTACTATACTAGGAATGAACTCATTCTATCTGAATGCCACTATGTTCATATTACAGTTTCCACAACCTAGCTCGTGGTGTCGTTTTTGCATTTAATTCAACTCTCAATCCCTTTCAGGACCAACAATAATCAAATAAACACATTACCATATGTGAAGACATGAATCATTTTTACCCCGACTATACTTGAACCCAGGACTTATAACTACTAAACCAATACGCTACCAACTACTCCACAGAAGGTTAAAGGGAAACATACCTTACAGCTTATATCTGGTATACTGTGAATGAACGCATTCTTTCTAAATGCAACTATGTTCATATTACAGTTTCCCAAACCACACTCGTGGTTTTGTTTTCGCATTTTATTCTACTCCCAATCTCATTCGGGACCAACGATAAGCAAATAAGCACATTACCATATATGAAAAATGAATCATTTTTATCCCCACTGGGACTTGAACCAAGGACTTAAAATTACTAAGCCTTGGTGCTACCAACTACACCACAGAAGGTTAAACGGTAACAAACTTTAGAGCTTTTATCTACTTTACTAGGAATGAAAGCTTTCTATCTGAATGCCACTATGTTCTTATTACAGTTTCCCGAACCTCTCTCGTGGTTTTGTTTTTGCATTTAATTCCACTCCCAATCTCATTCAGGACCAGCAATAACCAAATAAGTATATTACCAATTGTGAAAACATGATTCATTTTTACCCAGAAAAGGACTTTAACATAGGACTTAAAATTTCTGAGCCAAGGCACTACCAACTACACCACAGTGGGCAAATGGGAAGCAAACCTTACAGCTTATATCTTCTATAGTAGGAATGAACGCATTGTATCTGAATGCCACTTTGTTCATATTGCAGTTTCCCCAGCCTCAGTCGTGGTTTCGTTTTCGCATTTAATTCAACTCTCAATATTATTTGGGACAAACAATTACAAAATAAGCACATTACCATATGTGAATACATGAATAATTTTTATCCTGAAAGGGACTTGAACCTAGGACTTATAATTACTAAGCCAAGGTGCTACCAACTACACCACAGAGGGCTAAAGGGAAAAATTCTTACAGCTTATATCTACAATACTAGGAATGAACGCATTCTATCTGAATGCCACTATGTTCGTATTACAAATTTCCCCAACCTCACTCGTTTTGTCA
>JAXCGZ010008098.1:45000-57392 GCA_037179515.1 Halocaridina rubra
ACAGCAATGATATCGAAAGTATTTTAATACGTAGTTTACAATCTGAATCAATGTCCTACAGCAGTGGTTCTTAACCTTTTTCAGTATATGCACCCCTTATATATCAGCAGTCAGTTCTCGCACCCCCCCCCCCATTGCTGAAATACAAAAATGCTAACAATACAAAAATACATACATACATACATACATACATACATACATATATACATATGCACATATACATATATTTATATAATACATGAAGAGGTGTTTTCTTCTTTTTATGAATTGTCACCAAAATAAGTGATGGAAAAACTTAAATATGTGATTTTAATCAGTACATTTGTAGCCATCACAATACATTCTATGAAAGCTTTGTAATGTCTACACCTCTACAGTAATTATCTATGTTACATAAACAGCCCATCGCCCATTTAAATATATGTGAAGAAAGCAGAATCCGAAATAATACACAACCAATCTTCCACCCTACTGTATATGTATCAATAAGAAAAAGTTATTAAAACAGGGAAACCATAACTTACTCAAGCAGAAGATTGCGTGTTGATGGTGCAGGTGGGTGGAGTGGTCTGAAACGTGATGATAGCCTCCCTCTCTCTGTGTCACCTTCGTGTCCTATACGTGTCCCTTCCTCGTCCATCCAAATCACATACGTGTACCCTGTACTCGAGTCTGTTGCAACTTTGCCACTTCATTAAGAAATTAGGTTTAGAACTTTAGGTTTATTTCTATCTAAGAACATTGGTGAAGCAAAAAAGTTTTTTTCTTTCAGGAAAAATATAATGCGTATGTAAAAATATATTTTACTTTAATTCTTCATAGGCATCCTCGCACCCCTTAGGAACCGGCCTCTCACTCCCTAAGGGTGCGAGCACTCCTGGCTAAGAATCACTGTCCTACAGGTACAATTGTCCAGCCATTTTGCGGGGACAGACAGCGGACACTACCTGAGTTATCTACAAAATATCTTAAATTACAGCCATACTGGAATAAAAAGCAAAGACTTTATGAGAAGATCCCCTATCAGCGATACTACAGAAAGAGACACAATATAGACCTCTCTTATCACCATCCACGCATGGGAGACTTCTCCTGTAGAGATGGCTCTTAAGACCATGGACTCTCACCTAGGAATACAAACTTTGGGAAGTCCCGATCATACCATGGCATATACTCAAGTCAGCGGTACCCATCCAACAGTAGGTACAGACACCCGGATCCATGGACTAATTACAGAACGTACTATAACTATGAATTCCCAACAGTATCACACAGTCGAAAAAATACGTAGACAAACCGAACAACAAACTTCAACTATGACTACGGATAACTACCTGATGAAGAATGGGAAGACTGTAACATTAGACCATGTGAACACCCAGTCCCTTCTTGCTCATTTTGAGGAAATAATAAAGCTAGCAAAAGACCACAACGTAGATATCCTCTGAGTAAGTGAACCTTGGCTTCTTCCTAAAACTGAAAATAAGCATGTGAATATCCCAGAGTTTAAAATATTTCGTATTTATGTTAGAAATTTTTTCAGAGCATCAGAAATAACCACAGATCTAGAAGAAAAAAAACTGGAGAGCTTTAAGATATATGGATCACTGTGCAATACCAGAATCTTCAAAATTTCATTAATGGGCGTGTTTACCGTCACCGAAAAGGACCTTCCAGTTCATTCAACCATCTGCTAGAAACATTCAGAAACATCTGTGTGCACCATAAACCAGAATACCTACTTGGTGACTTTAGTGATGACTTGCTCTCAGCAGATAACAAAATGGAAAGGGAGATCAAGTCTGTGAAGATAACACAAATAGTGACAAAACCAAACCTCTATAATCCCAAATTCTAGGACTCTGACAGAATTGATAATAACAAATAAAGTGGAAAGTATACTCTATTGGGACGTAGTTCCTCGCCCAATTGCATATCACGAGCTCAATATTGCTATGCTAAACATTAACAAGCCAAAAAGAAGCTCTTTTCAAGACATTTGTGTGCCTAAATAATTACTCCTCTGATATCTTTTGTGAAGCATTAATTAACAACATAAATGTACTTAATGATATCTTAAACACAGATTACGTCGATTTGCAGGTTGAAATTGCCTAGATAATTGTGCACCCATTGTAACAAGAAAAATAACTCGCCCCTCAGCTCCCTGGCTAATTAATGATATCAAAGAGGCAATGCAAATCAGAAATCAAATACAAAAAAGAGCTAGAAATGATGAGATATGATATGACTCTCTGCAACCGTTATAAAATAGAAAAGAAACATGTCAGATCCCTCAATGATATAAGTAGAAAACAAACTTCAAAAAAAAAAAACTTAATGACTTTAAACATGATGCAGCGGCATTATGGAAAGTGATAAGAAGCATGATGCCTTATGGAAACACTACCTTGGAAGGTTACGAAAATATTACGGAGTTGAAAGGCAAAGCGGAAAACTTTAATAACTATTTTGCAAACGTTGGCAAAAATCCACATGAGAAAACGCAAGAAAACATCAATCAGTGAATATGAGTAATTCCTTAAATGACCTCTTCCAATGTAAACATCAGAGATTATTTCAAGATCAATCCTGTTGACAGTGCCACCATAATTCTTACCATAAAGAGCCTAAGAAATTTTTGCTCTTATTGTCCAGATGGTACATCCATTCTCATCATCAAAAATGCTCTACCTATGACTGTATCTAATTTTTTAACTATTGCAACACTTCCTTTGTTAATAAAAGGTTTCCTGATTCTTGGAAAAAAATCACATATAATACATCTTCATAAAAAGGGGGACAGAGAAGATGTGGCAAATTACCATACCATTTTCTTGTTGCCCATTTTCTCTAAAATATTAGAAAAGATTGTTGCATGCTAACTTAATGTCATATTTAGACACAAACAGACTAATTCCCTCCTACCTATTAGTGCAATTACATGTCTACTTATAAGAGTACTTTTAGTTTTGTAAAATAATAGCCATTGTCAAAGGGAAATAAATGTTTCTTTGTTTTGTTTGCTTGTTTGATGTCAACTCTCCCCCACTTTTTATTTCTTTCTTTACCCCTAACATTTTACCAATTTCATATGGTAAGAATTTGTGGAATGTTTTACTTCTGATGCAATATTTTTTTCAGAAATGTATAAAAATGGAATTCGAAGGATCTGTACATTTGACTTTTATTGTGGAATGTCATTAACGTGCTCAACATTTCTTCATGCAGTATTATTAATTTCCCTTGTTACAACAAGCTGATGGTGGGTTTGCATGTGGATGTTTATATTTAGTTGTTTATATCTTTTCTGAAGTTCCGTAACGTGGTCTCTACATCGCATATTGAATGTGTAACATAGCATCATCATGAAACTTTATGACACGCATGCACACACACACACATAAGATTTAGAAGGCATTTGGTACAGTTCCATATGGGAGACTTATTAAGAAGCTGTAAGTAATGTGAAGAATAGGTGGAAATCGCTTCGAGTAGATAAAAAAGAAAAAAAACTTATTCAAAAAGAAAGGAGCAAAAGATCAGAGTTAGAAATACAGTGCCTGACTGGAGAAAGGTTAATAGTGGGGTTCCACAGGGGCAAGTTTTAGGGCCATTTCTATACTTAATATACGCAAATGACTTGCCAGTGTCTGTAAATGCATCTAAAATATGTTTGCAGATGATGCAAAAATTATGAAAAAAAGCCTGCACATGTAATCAGACAAGTGATAGAGCTTGATGAAAAATTGCACAAAATATTAAGTTATGTGAATATAAACAATTTAAAAGAATATATCCTAACCTAACCTAATCTATCCTAACCTAACTAAACCTAACCTAACCTAAATTAATCGAAGAATAAGGATCTATATTAATTTCAGGTTCTAATTCTTAATGACCTCCCAAGTAGCTAATGAGATTAAATACTTCAAAATGGAAAGCAATAAGAATGGGTTAGAGAGCAAGAAGGTAAAATTTTGGCAATTGAATTGCATGATCTGAACTTCAAGAATCGAATAACAAAAGGGCTACAGGGGTAAACGTATATGCTGATTTGTCTCCAGAGATGCTTATAAATGGTATAGTGAAGGCAGCGTATGTTTTCGTAGTAAATGAAGAGTGAACCTCAGGCATATAGAAAGGAAATTGTTTGGAAATTTTAACGTGAATTATGTGAAACCAAAGCTTGAATACGCAGTGCCCATTAGAAATCTGCACTTGAAAAAACCGTATTTATAAAATAAAGAAAGTTCGATGACATGCTACATAGCTTTTTTTTTTATAAGTGTGACATCCGGAAAGGCAAGAAAATTGCCTCATCAATAAAGGCCCAGGCACAAAGATAACATTGAAACAAAGGAAAAGTAAAAGGCTAATGACAAGGCAGAGATAAGGTAATGAATGCACATTAGGAAAAGGATAGGCTGAAAGAACATTCGAAGTATTGAGGACCTAGAGATATGGCAGGATTAGGCTCTGAGATGACGAATGATTCGTTTTATGAAGGAAGACAGGTTATAAGAATTAGGAAAGTCAGAAGGAGGATGAGACTTCCAGAGTCTGGAGGTAGATTGGAAGAAGCAGTTGCTGCACCAACCAATCAGTGAGATACAAATCTCCACACAGTACCTGTGAGACAAGGCCGCTTAGTGAGTGTTACTCGGCCTCGGCAGCGGGGAAGGGATGCAACTTGCCAACTCATCAGAGCAGCATTGGAAGTAGTAGCAATAGAATAGAGAAAGGGATGATACCTTACGGTGAAGAGAAAGAGAATCTAGATTAGAAGTCAGAGAAGGGTCATTAATGAGTTTGACTGTCTTAAATTCAGCCCTATCAAGGAGATAAGTATATGGAGAAGTAACCCCAGTTGTGCAAGCAATATTCTAAGCAGTGAAAGATAAGACCTTTATAGATTGTAAGTAAGTGTAAAGAGGAAAATTAATAATGAAACAGAACACAGAGTTTTTGAAGAGTTAGAAATTTGAACTATGCGATTTCTCCAATACAAGTTAAAGGCTATCTGAATTCCCAATATGTTGATAGAATTAATAGGTAAATGTCATTAGTTCTGAAAACAATAGGACTATCAGGAGGAAGAGATGAGGAGATAGTCAGAAACTGTCATGAAGGCATTAAATTTAACTATATTTTGGGTGCCCCACTCATATACCATCTGCAAATCGGAATTGAGATTAGAGGAAAGAGTGATGTGAGACTGATCACTAGTAGCAGATGAAGGTTTTGTAGAAAAGGCAGAGGAAAAATGAAGAATAGAATCGTCGGCAAAGGTGTGAAAAAGAGAGGAGGGTGGGGACTGAAGAATATCATTGATGAAGAGAAGGAACAGAACCCAGTGGAACACCACAGGTAACAGGGAATGAGCTATGAGTTGCACTATCAACAGCTATAGATATAAAACGGTCAGAAAGAAAACTGTAAATCATAGAACATTGAGAAGTGGTGAAGCCAAATGCAGGATGTATGGCCAACAGAGCCTTGTGCCAGCCTGTCAAAAGTCATAGAGATATCAAGGGCGACGACAAAAGACTCCCCATTCTTCCTCAGTGAAGATGACCATACATGAGCAATATAGGACAGGAAGTTACTAGTGGATCTTGCCTTGTGGAGGGCGTATTGGTGATTGGAGATAAGTTAGTTAGATTCAAGACATTTCAAGAAGTGAGCGTTGAGCATAGATTTGAAAACTCTAGCGATAGCAGAGGTGAGTGCAATAGGTCGGTAGTTTGAAGGAGTAGAGCAGTCACCCCTTTTAGTAACAGGTTCACTAAAGCGTGCTTCCAAGATAAAAGATAGACACTGGTTGAGAGAATGAGGTGAAAAAGACAGCAAAGCACAAGAGCCAGTTCATCTGCAAACTCTTTAAGGAACCTTGCAGGGATACCAATGGGACCAGATGCCTTGTTCGTCATTAGCAAGCAAAGAACCTTATGAACTTTGCATGACTAAAGAATAAGGGAGGGCATAGAGTTTGAGAGAGGTAAAGAATGAGGGACAGGTACACTGGAATCTTTATAGAAGAGTTGGCAGAAAAATGAGAACCAAAGAAAGCAGCTGGAGCTACAAATATGTTTGGAGAGATTATGTGGCTAAGGACCAGAAACAGTTATGAGTGGGAGAGGAATTAAGGTCATCAACTTTCCTCCTTATAAAGGAAGCTTTAGAACTTCGAATCTTAGCTGTACAGCGATTCCTAGCTGTAATAAAAGAAGAATGAGTTAAAACAAAAGGAGAGTCTTGGTACGACCAATGTTCCCAATTCCAGACTTGAATAGCCATGGAGAAGGCACGGTCAAACCATGCATTAGGGGGAGAATAAGTTTTCATACAGGAGGGGACGAATGCCTCCATTTCAAAGGTAATAATCTCGGCAGCTGTTAGGGCTACCTGATCAGCTTTGCTGGACAGAATGCAATAGTCATCCCACAAAAGTCAAAGAGGAAGTTACACAAATCTTCACTTTGGGTACTCTCAAAGTGACAAAGGTGGTGCTGAGTAGGGGGAATTGATGGAGGGGGAGCAATAATGAAAGAGACTGAGATCACAGAGAGGTCAGATTAGCCAAGAGGGAAATGCACTGACTATGAGTGATGTGAAAGATTAGCGGTAAGAAATATGTCAAGAGTGTTGGGTGCATGTTCATGTCGATCGGGAACACGAGTGGGATGTTTGATAATCTGCTACAGATCGTGAGTAATAGAGAAAGCAAGGGCCTCACATCCTCCCATATCAGTGTGAGAAGAATGAAGTAACTCGCTGTGGTGTACATTGAAGTATCCAATATAGAGAACTTCAGCATGTAGGTGAGAAGATAATAAGGACTCATGGCAAGATGACAGATATTCAAAGTAGGACAAAAAGTCAGTGGAGTTTGAATAACGGTAGCAGAAGCAAAGGAATATAGTGGTATTGAAGAGATAGATTTTCAGCCAGAGAACATCAAAGTCAGGAGATTCAAGTTCCATGAGCCTTGCTATAGTAGTGATAGTGTTGCAGTAGGCAAAGACCCCACCTTTGGAACGGAAACGAGAATACAGGTTATAGTGAAATATATGAAATGGGTCAGTGGAGGCACTGCTAGACAGCTGGGTTTAAGAGTGAAGGAGGAGGTTATGAAAGGATATACCCAAGTGCTGCTCCACGGACGAAAGATTAGAGTTCAGGCTACGAATGTTTGACAAGTAAAGTGAAAGATATAAGTTTATCACGGGATGCAAGGTAAAGGGCAGAACCATTACTACCAGCAAGCATAACTACCTTCACACCAATGGTGGAGTCAACAAGATCCTCAGATTTTCTTATCAGCCTTCTATGCCGGTATTGGAGGCTATAAGCTGTGGATCTTCCATATATATAGCAAAAATGGAGAACAAGAGAGGAAAAAGAACCAATATGGGGAGTGCTGTGAGTTGTCAAATGTAAAAGAACAGTAAGAGATGTGTAACTAATACGCAAAAATATTAGGTGTAGATGTACAGCAGGCATAAGGAGAGAATCTTGCCTGAAGGAAGACTCAACCGGGAGCAGTCAGAAACAATCATAGTTGAATCTGTAATACCTTCAGTCATAGTATTTCAATGGGCGCCTGGTGTCATAGCCAACCTACTAATCATAGGCACGTAGTCTCATTTATTAGAATAGTCTGAAAGGGTTTCACTTACCACCTCTCGTAGCTCGAAAGAAAAGAGGGATATTGGAACGATTTTAATTAAATTCATTCATGTGATTGACAGAGTGCATATGGAGTGATTGGCTATTGAACTAGAGGGCGAAGTTCGAAACTTTGCATAAAAAAAAAAAAAAAAAAATATATATATATATATATATATATATATATATATATATATATATATATATATATATATATATATAGCCAAATAACACATTACATATGTGAAAACATGAATCATTTTTTTTTTACCCCGACCGGGACTCGAACCTAGGACTTATGAATACTAAGTCAAGGCGCTACGACTACACCACAGAAGGTTAAAAGGAATCCAACCTTATAGCTTATATCTGCTATACTTAGGAATGAACGCATTCTAACTGAATGCCACTATGTTCATATTACAGATTCCCCAACCTCACTCGTGGCTTCATTTTAGCATTTAATTCAATTCCCAATCTCTTTCGGGCATGAAATAGCCAAATAACACATTACATATGTGAAAACATGAATCATTTTTTACCCCGACCGGGACTCGAACCTAGGACTTATGAATACTAAGTCAAGGCGCTACGACTACACCACAGAAGGTTAAAAGGAATCCAACCTTATAGCTTATATCTGCTATACTTAGGAATGAACGCATTCTAACTGAATGCCACTATGTTCATATTACAGATTCCCCAACCTCACTCGTGGCTTCATTTTAGCATTTAATTCAATTCCCAATCTCTTTCGGGCATGAAATAGCCAAATAACACATTACATATGTGAAAACATGAATCATTTTTTACCCCGACCGGGACTCGAACCTAGGACTTATGAATACTAAGTCAAGGCGCTACGACTACACCACAGAAGGTTAAAAGGAATCCAACCTTATAGCTTATATCTGCTATACTTAGGAATGAACGCATTCTAACTGAATGCCACTATGTTCATATTACAGATTCCCCAACCTCACTCGTGGCTTCATTTTAGCATTTAATTCAATTCCCAATCTCTTTCGGGCATGAAATAGCCAAATAACACATTACGATATGTGAATAACATGCTAATCATTTTTGACCCCGACCGGGACTCGAACCTAGGGACTTATGAATACTGAAGTCATAGGTGGCATTCAGTTAGAATGCGTTCATTCCTAAGTATAGCAGATATAAGCTATAAGGTTGGATTCCTTTTAACCTTCTGTGGTGTAGTCGTAGCGCCTTGACTTAGTATTCATAAGTCCTAGGTTCGAGTCCCGGTCGGGGTAAAAAATGATTCATGTTTTCACATATGTAATGTGTTATTTGGCTATTTCATGCCCGAAAGAGATTGGGAATTGAATTAAATGCTAAAATGAAGCCACGAGTGAGGTTGGGGAATCTGTAATATGAACATAGTGGCATTCAGTTAGAATGCGTTCATTCCTAAGTATAGCAGATATAAGCTATAAGGTTGGATTCCTTTTAACCTTCTGTGGTGTAGTCGTAGCGCCTTGACTTAGTATTCATAAGTCCTAGGTTCGAGTCCCGGTCGGGGTAAAAAATGATTCATATATATATATATATATATATATATATATATATATATATATATATATATATATATATATATATATATATATATATATATATATATATATATATATATATATATATATATATATATATATATATATATATATATATAAATATACATATATATAAATATATATATATATATATATATATATATATATATATATATATATATATATATATATATATATATATATATATATATATATATATATATATATATATATATATATATATATATATATATATATATATATATATATATATATATATATTTATATATATATATATATATATATATATATATATATATATATATATATATATATATATATATATATATATATATATATATATATATATATATATATATATATATATATATATATATATATATATATATATATATATATATATATATATATATATATATATATATATATATATATATATATATATATATATATATATATATATATATATATATATATATATATATATATATATATATATATATATATATATATATATATATATATATATATATATATATATATATATATATATATATATATATATATATATATATACACACATATATATATATATATATATATATATATATATATATATATATATATATATATATATATATATATATATATGAAAATTTATTTATTATTTTTTTTTTACCCCGACCGGGACACGAACCTAGGACTTATGATTACTAAGTCAAGGCGCTACCACTACACCACAGAAGGTTAAAAGGAATCCAACTTTATAGCTTATATCTGCTATACTTAGGAATAAACGCATTCTAAGTGAATGCCACTATGTTCATATTACAGGTTCCCCAACCTCACTCGTGGCTTCATTAGAGCATTTAATTCAAGTCCCAATCTCATTCGGGCCATGAAATAAACAAGCAAGCACATTACATATGTGAAAACATGAATAATTTTTTTTTATTATTTTTTTTTTATTTTTATTTTTTTTTACACCGACCGGGACTCTAACCTAGGACTTATGATTACTAAGTCAAGGCACTACCATTACACCACAGAAGGTTAAAAGGAGTCCAACATTATAGCTTATATCTGCTATACTTAGGAATGAACGCATTCTAAGTGAATGCCACTATGTATCCATATTACAGATTTCCCAACCTCACTCGTGGCTTCATTATTGCATTTAATTCAAGTCCCAATCTCATTCGGGCCATGAAATAACCAAGCAAGCACATTACATATGTGAAAACATGAAAATTTTTTTTTTACCCCGACCGGGACTCGAACCTAGGACTTATGATTACTAAGTCAAGGCGCTACCATTACACCACAGAAGGTTAAAAGGAATCCAACCTTATAGCTTATATCTGCTATACTTAGGAATGAACGCATTCTAAGTGAATGCCACTATGTTCAAATTACAGATTTCCCAACCTCACTCGTGGCTTCATTATAGCATTTAATTCAAGTCCCAATCTCATTCGGGCCATGAAATAACCAAGCAATCACATTACATATGTGAAAACATGAATTTTTTTTTTTACCCGACCGGAACTCGAACCTAGGACTTATAATTACTAAGTTAAGGCGCTACCAACTACACACCATAGAATGTATAAAAGGAATCCTACCTTATAGCTTATATCTGCTATACTTAGGGATGAACGCATTCTATCTGAATACCTTTATGTTCATATTACAAATTCCCCAACCTCACTCGTGGCTTCATTTTAGCATTTAATTCAATTTCCAATCTCATATGGGTCATACAATAACCAAGAAGGAACATTACATATGTGAAAACAAGAATCATTTTTTTACCCTGAACGGGACTCGAACTTAGGACTAATAATTACTAAGTCAAGGCGCTACCAACTACACACCATAGAATGTATAAAAGGAATCCTACCTTATAGCTTATATCTGCTATACTTAGGGATGAACGCATTCTATCTGAATACCACTATGTTCATATTACAAATTCCCCAACCTCACTCGTGGCTTCATTTTAGCATTTAATTCAATTCCCAATCTCATATGGGTCATACAATAACCAAGAAGGAACATTACATATGTGAAAACAAGAATCATTTTTTTACCCTGAACGGGACTCGAACTTAGGACTAATAATTACTAAGTCAAGGCGCTACCAACTACACACCACTGAAGGTATAAAAGGAATCCAAATTCATAGCTTATATCTGCTATATTTAGTGATGAACGCATTCTATCTGTAATGTATATATATATATATATATATATATATATATATATATATATATATATATATATATATATATATATATATATATATATATATTTATATATATATATATATATATATATATATATATATATATATATATATATATATATATATATATATATATATATATATATATATATATATATATATATATATATATATATATATATATATATATATATATATATATATATATATATATATATATATATATATATATATATATATATATATATATATATATATATATATATATATATATATATATATATATATATATATATATATATATATATATATATATATATATATATATATATATATATATATATATATATATATATATATATATATATATATATATATATATATATATATATATATATATATATATATATATATATATATATATATATATATATATATATATATATATATATATATATATATATATATATATATATATATATATATATATATATATATATATATATATATATATATATATATATATATATATATATATATATATATATATATATATATATATATATATATATATATATATATATATATATATATATATATATATATATATATATATATATATATATATATATATATATATATATATATTATATATATATATATATATATATATATATATATATATATATATATATATATATATATATATATATATATATATATATATATATATATATATATATATATATATATATATATATATATATATATATATATATATATATATATATATATATATATATATATATATATATATATATATATATATATATATATATATAATATATATATATATATATATATAATCTATATAT
>JAXCGZ010008099.1:0-57294 GCA_037179515.1 Halocaridina rubra
CATTTGGTTAAGTTTGGACACTGTAGTGCTGTGGTTGGAGGTTAGATCACTCGACTCAGAAAGTGACAGACTCACAATCAAGCCCACTGTAAGGTGTTAGGAAGGGCATCCTGCCTTAGCTCCCAGCTCTAACCTGTCTGTTATCAAATACTCTTATAATTATAAATGGATTTTTACTTACGACATTTTAAAGACAGGTACTCTGGAGTAATGGAGAAAGTGACATCTTTCCTTACGTGTGGCTCCGTGACAACTGTCAGTGTCCTTCGTGTTTCCATCCCTCATCGAAATCTAGGATTCATCTTATTCAAGATTTGGATGTCAACACTCGCCCATTTTCAGCAGAGGTAGGAGAGGGACCTCTTTTTAATAAATCAAGATTAAAAACTGTTTAGCAGTGTTCAAGATTTATAATTCATATATACTATATTAGCTTAACTCTCCATTGCTATGACTTATTCATAGACTCAGAATTCTGTATTTTTATATACAGTAGCCATAGTCCCCCTTCTAATGGGGTTGGCTGAGTTGAAGCAAAAAACTTTACTCTTTTTGAGGGGAATATACAAAAGAGAGGATTCCCAGTTCCCTCGCTCTGCCCCATTTAGTCAACTTTTGCGATATGCAGGGGAATGTAAAGGATGTTTTTTACCCCCCCCCCCCACGATCAGTATTGTATACTAGTCAGTTAAATGGTGTTTACAAAATACCAGATAATGTAAATATAACTCCTCCCGGTTCTGCATCTCGCTTTATCTGTACTTCTTAAAAATAAAAGTGTACAGCATTTTCTTCAAGTGGTCATCTGCATTTGGATAAGCATTTTATTCTATTCAAAAACCTTATTATCAGTAGTCTTTTTACTCAGGTAAAGATAAACCCACATATGAACCCACTGCAAACCATTGGGAAAGGAATGTAGCACTGATTTCCCAGCTCCAATTTGTCTATTTCCACCCCTATATGAATGGGGATAGTGACAGAAAATGCTTATCTATAAAAAAAATCTATATGAATAATAAAAATGGAGGACCGGAGGGGACACCATCTCTGTCATGGCTCTACCACCTGTTGCCGCAAATCAGAAGAGATAGCCCAACAACTCAGAAAAGGAGCCACAACACACCATGCCCTTGGCAAGGCAGCTTAGGAAACAACAACAACAACATGGTATATTTTAATAGAACGTTTATTTATGATTTCCTTTTCCATAAGGTTGACAGTTATGGCGAAAAGGTTCATATCACATGGACAGATGGCCATCAAAGTTCTTTTAATTCTTCATGGCTTCATCCAAGAGCATTCAATTCAAAGCGATGGAACGAAAGAGCTCCTAATTACAAGTAAGTTTCTGGGTAATTTTATTTAACACTAGTATTAAGTCGACCCCACAGTGGGGTGATATGATGGGCATCCAGCTTTAATTCCTCAGCTCCAATCTGTCTGTGTCTACCCCTATCCAAAAGGAAAAAATTGTGATGCATCAAACAGGAAACCATATATTCCCATCCTATAAATTTGCCAATTATTGCTTGGCAACTTGCAGAATTACCCAAAAAGTGAGATGGTAGTAATTTATGTTTAAGATTTTATTTCACTTTTGGTATGGTTGTGGCACCCAACTAGTTCAGATATACTACGTCTTAGCTAAAAATGTATTCTTTTTCTTGGGTAAGAGAATAAATTCACATCCTTTATTCTATTTCTTGCCACAAAACTTGACAAAAGAGGCACAGATGGACAAAGTATATTTAGGTCAATTGCTTCAATTATTTTTTTGCATTTAAGCACCCCTGCTGTAGCGAAGTGGTTACAGCACTTTACCCAGTATGTGACAAATGATTGTTCGAACCCACTGCTGGGCATTGGGAAGGACATTCAGCCTTAATTCCCCAGCTCCAACCATTCTGTGTCCACCCCCATTTGAATGGGGATTAATAATGACACATGAAGTGGGATAAAAAAAAAAAAACAGCCCTGCGAACTCAGTGAGATACAGCATTGCTTTTGAAAAAAAAAATAAATAGTTTTTAATTGTCATCTTACCAAGCTTGTGGCGTAGCAGTAATGCTCGCAACTTGATTTGTCAAGCTGAAGGTTCACGGCCCGCCATGGTCTGAGGTTTGAAAGGGCATTCACTCAGGATAACAGTCACACTTCCCAAAACCAAAATCCTTCGAAAGAAGGTGCCGTCCTTGCCCTTTAGTAGAAAAGGCAATCCATGATGTAAATCTGATCGCATTACCAAGCCTGACATAATGTCAACACCTTTTAGGTTGAGACGTAGCTACTGGGGAACGAACATAATGAAAAACTTGCCCCAAGCATCATTCCACGAGCTCCTACAGGAGGACGCAGCAGTCCTCGCATGGCTGCAGCAACTAGAGGTTTATGGTTTTGCTTTGATTAAAGGTGCGCCTGCAAAGCCAGGACAAGTGCGTTCCTTAGCCAATAAAATTGCGTTCATAAAGAAAACGCATTATGGGTGAGATATACACTGCTTGGTCAGTATAGCAATACTGTACTGATTTGTACCAGTTTATATAATATATTATTTTTTTACCTTCTCTTTTTCATCTTTCTCACCAAGATGATTTCTTTGCTGGAGCCGTCTGGTTCATAGTCTTTGACTTTTTCCATCTGGGTTTGTTGGTTGGCTTATAATAATAATAATTATAATGATAATAATGATAATATTAATCATAGTTAGAGGCTTCGCATGTACACTGCAAAAATATATTATATAAGAATTTTGACCTTCTTCCAGCGAGGATTTTTCTGTAATTGCCAAAAATGATCCGAGCAATGTAGCTTACCTGAATGGTCCACTTCAGTTACACGCTGATCTTCCTTATTATTTGTACAAACCAGGGGTGAGTTTATCATTCTGTTTCAATTTTCTCTTAATTTCAAGGAAAGATTTTGATCATTCTCACTTGCACATAAGTGTCAACATAGCTGAATAAGTATGAATAGCACAGTAAAATGTGCAAATATTACTTAATGTTCAGGATACCTCATTTAATTCATATTACTAACTTTCTCAAAAAAAATTTAATTTTAATCTCGCTGCAATAGCTCAGCTGTTGAATGAGCATGTCAGGAAAGAATTAATTATTTGATCTAATTGTAGGGTGTTAGAAATGGCAACCAGCATTAGTCTGCAGCTCCAACATTCCTGTGTCCACCCCTATTTAAATGGAGACTGATTGAGACACAGAAAACAGTGCTTTCAAATTAACTTCTATTGCTTGTTCACTGTAGGAAGAGATAAAATTATTTCTATTTGTATCTGACTGATAGCATCTTTTGAATTTAATTTTATTTCTATTTACATCATTAGGTCCAATTCATACACTGCATAGTTCAGTATGCTGGCGACGGAGGTGACACTCGCGTAAGTGATGCTGTCCACGTTGCTCGAGAACTGAAGCGTCTGCATCCGAAGCATTACGAAATTCTTATAAATACATTAGTGGACTGGTTTGACGAAGGCACGGATGAAACTGGCGAATTCAATAAGGTTTTACAGTTGCCTATGATTTGGTAAGAGAACTCAGGACTAAAGTTCTTTATCTAGTTTTTAATGTTGAGATCAGGTTTTTAATGTTGAGATTTTTATTATTTGGTACTTGCGAGTTAAATAAAAGAGATCTATTACTACTATGATGAGAGTACTCGACTCAGGAAGTGATAAACATGTATTCGACCCCACCACAGGGGTGTTAGGAAGGGTCTCCAGCTTTATTTCTCCAAGCTCCAGCCTGTCTGTGTTCCATCCCTATTATGTGCATTAATAGTGACATAAAACGGCTAACAAACTTATCTTTGGTTTCCATTTCCTGAAAGAGTAAATAAAAAATGTTTCAAGAAAAAATGCCTCTTAAAAGTGTACTGTATTTAGTACTCTATTTATAAAAACTTTAATATAAATAGAATATAAAGAAATCATTGATTTTCTCAACAGCACTGATGCCACGGGAAAAATCTGGAGAATCAACTTTAGCCAGCCCCAGAGGGACTCCTTTTTTTCTCTTCCCGCTGAAAAAGTTGCGGGATGGTACGAAGCCATGACCAACTATCATAAGCTGCTCTGTGATCCACAGTACTGTTTTCAGTTCAAAATGGTGCCTGGTTAGTAGTAAGCCAATATTCAGATTTGATGATATATTTACCTGTGAATAGATTTACATTATTTTTGAAATGGAAAGTTTAAGGTCTGACCTTGAAATTTCGGATTTTGTAAACAAGAATATTTCCAGTGTGCTCTAGTATTATTCATATTATCAAGACAAGTCACTTTACCCAACTTAAACTAACCAAACCTAACAGTTTACGGTGTTCTTCAACTTTACGTGTGATTCTGGGCGTTGTTTATCTTTATCAAGATCTGAAATATCTTTGAAGAAACTATTTATAGTCATATACAGAAATTTTATACTTTTAATACAGTATATTTCTTCTGAGATAGCCTTTCTCAAGTCCCTTCATATCAAAAACCTTTTTTCCATTTGAGGTATTTTAGCTTCTGGTGAATGAATATTCTTTGACTCTGCCTTCCCCCCTTATGTAGGAGTCTGCAGCCATTGCATATGTATATTTGCAATATTTTGTCCAACCAGACACTGTCGGTGGATAGTTAGTGCTCGTTAATATCAAAACAATTATAATTCTAGGTACAATACTGACTTTCGACAATCTGAGAATCGTTCATGGCCGATCAGGGTACAAGACAGGCTTCAGTGAAAGACACATTGAAGGATGTTACCTGGACTGGGATGAAGTCCGTTCGCGCAGACGAGTCTTAGAAACGAAGTTGGGCATACCGCCTAGCCAGTGGGTGACAGATACAGAAGAGGTCGAATGAATATGGGATGGGGGATGAAGTTCATTCATGCCAACTAGTCCTAGGAATGGAGTCGGGTGTACCTCCTAGCCAGTTGGTGACGGATACTGAAGAGGTTGAATGAAAATTACATTCTTCTTATTTTTTCTTTTTTTTTTCTTCTTCTTCTTCTTCTTCTTCTGCTCTATACCTCTTTTCACCTTTCTCTCCTTTTTCCTTAATTAATTTCTTAGATATTTGCACTAGAAATTTTCTGTTTTCTAATTTGAAAATCAATAGAGTTGCTTTAAAGTATTAGCAAGTAACATTTTCAATGCAATTAGAATAAAGTTTATTGTTCATATTATAATATAACCAGATGGTGCACACTTGTTAACATAGCAATATGATTATATACGATTAGTTTATTGTAACTTTCTAAAAGTTAATGGCTTCATATTTTTTAATGTAAAACGGAATTAATAAAACTCTAGTAGCTTAAATTGGCCTGACAAGTTTTCATTTTGCTTTTGTTTTATTATATTTCATGGAAGATCTAATTAGAACAATTATATTCTGTAATTATCAGCCAAAACAGGTAATAGTTTGTAAGTTCATGTAATATTCAAATACTGTACTATATAGTAATAATAACTCGATATTGGATATGATAGAGTTCAAAAATTCTCTCATAGTTAATACATAACTTGTGCAATATAGTCTTACATCCTTATTTAAGGACGCCCTTCTTACTTCCTGTTCATGGCCACATTCCTATTTTCGCTAGGATAAGGTGTCATATTTAAAAATAGATATATTAATGCATGAAAGAATTTTCTTGGCCATCATAATATACCACCTGATAACTACTACATAGGTTATTATTACAATACACAACATTAGAATTGCTCAAGAAAAAACTTGCACTAACAAATTGTAACATTATATGTACCATTCTTCTGTTCCTTTTTTTTATAATTGATTACCAATTAAGCATTAAAAGGTAATCACTATGGGTGACTAAGAGTGTTCAATCGACACTGCCGCTAATTTCCCCCCCCCCCTCCATGCTATCCCATTTTATCAGTATCGGGTGATAAACCATTACATTTTGGTGCCGATTTCCAGCCCAAATAGAGAGGGTTGTGTCAGGAAGGTCATCTGGTGTGAAATCTTTGCTAATCAAATATGCAGACCAATTATTAAGATATATCGGATCAGCCAGGGCCCTGTCGACCGACCTCTTTGATGTTTGATATCCAAATGATTATTGTTTAATCCAGTAATGGAAAATTATTCTGGTGTCACATTTTCTCGTGCCCGGGCCTTTATTGATGAGGGCAGTTTCTGCCTGTCCCGGTGTCACACTCATAAAAAAAAAGTAAATACTCATCTATAAGGAATTAATAATATTACAGTAGGAAATGGTCTGGCTTGATTAATAAATGTATTTCTTCTCTTGTTTCCTACAACATAAAAAGGATCCAACCTAGTGTATTAATAAATCTAAAGCTAACTAACTATTAATAAAAGGAATCCTCTGTCATTATATAAATGCATCAAAGCAATACAGACACTCCCCAACTTATGAGCGAGTAAAGTCTGTTTGTAAGTAGGGGAGCTTCTGTATGCCTTCCCTTCTACGTGTTTTGTGATTCCGCCTTCTACCCTTAAAAACTGAAAGAAAATCAGGAATGCAGGCATTAAGTCTTGTAAAAAGGCAGACCTCTTCAGATAAGAAAAAACAATTATTACATTTAGTTATGGCCGCATGGCATATACAGTATAACTAACAAGGAAATTTCGTCATGTTACTAATTAGTCTGTTGCCAGACTTTTTTTTAATGTTTTAGGTGTCACATTTAAAGGTAATGGTTGCCAGATTTCAGTTCCAATATTCATCTGAGATTCTCCTCAGAACGTCAGCCGGGGCAATCCCCAACCCCCACTGTGGTGCCTAGTCACAACAGTAACCTCCCAGTAAACAGCTTAAACTCTCTTGCCTGGACGAGGCTCGATCTGCCGCGTTACCACTGTACTAACCAGAGGCTAGTATAGTGGTGGATACTGATGTAATGTACCTGAGGAATTAATGATAGCTGCTCTTCCTAACACCTTGCTACGGTCTCGAACATGAACCTCTCTACTGCAGTCCCCTTGTGTGCCAATAGTATTTTTAGAGTATTATCACAATTATAATTAGAGAATTATTGCAGATCTCTCTTTCTTTTTTCTCTTTTACAGCCGGTTAAGCGAAGTTATAATAATACGTTAGTACTTTTATAAAGGTCTTGGTTATTATTTCACCTAGGAATAAAGTTTATCGTTTCCTTTCACCTAAAAACTCTAAAATGATAGTGTAAATTATACAATGCAACCTAAAAAGAGGTCCATACCTCCCGTCCTACAAATACCAGAAGAAGAAAAAGTTCTCATCAAAACAAACCACTCCTCACGAGCACCTATATCAGGTATATTTCACGTGTTTTTTATATTTAAAACAGCTCAGAATAATTATTTTGAGCTGAAAAATCGATAAATACAACAGCATAAGACTTAAAATTAGTATTTTATCGCGTGATGATTGTTGAGTACGTATTGGTCATTGATGAGAAATTGCTACGTAATATACATGGATTTTTTTTTATAAAGAAATTCTTAGGAACATCCATTAAGATTTCTTTTCATTTTGAGACTGTATTTGGGTTAACTATTAATGAAGACTAGTAGATCGTATTATGGTGACAGTCTTTAAATTCCTTCATGGTTATGATAGAGTGGATAGGGATCGATATTTTGATGTGGCTGGCTCTAGAACTAGAGGTCATAGTTTGAAGCTTCGTAAGAAAACTTGTTTGCAGGATGTAAGGAAATACTTTTTCAGTGTAAGAGTAGTTGATAATTGGAATTGGCTAAGCGAGGAGGTAGTTAATGCTATCTCAATCCATAGTTTTAAGGACAGGTATGATAAGTATCACTAAGTATAAAATGGAACCGATGAGGAGACGGGAAGATACGAGCTTTGGGCTCTTTCCCGTAAACACAATTAGGTAATCACATTGATAAGAGATCTGTATGATCAGGACCTTACGTAGGCTGACAGTTCGTGACCTCTTCTTCTATTTATTTTAAGTGGGAGAATAAGACTTATCTTGTTGTGGTCCCACCTCAACTTATTTTTCTAAGAGTTAGACTTAGCTATTTTATATTTGTGGTTGTAGCCAGTTCGAGCATGATAAATCAACTAATGTATTCAACTGAATACAGATTTTCCATTTCCATGGCTGCTTCATCCCATTTATTGTCATTTGTTTCCAGGTTCCTCATACAATCCATTCTAGTACTTGATCTTAAATGCTCACCAATCTTAACTAAAGGAGAGTAATCGTCTTTTATTTAAGAAAGCAGTACTATATTATGGCAGATGATGTCATTGTTACTAGCCTAGTTTCTAACAGAGGAAGCCATTGAAATCCACCCCATTTGGGATTGCAAGGGTGAGAGAGGGAGAGATTTGATTCTGTGATTTGCTATGGTTTCCAACACCATAATCAATACATATTAATTACACAGTGAGAAAATAAACCTAGTTTTACGCAGTAAATATTATATTTTATTACTTATAAAATCAAATTTATTTTTTAAGTGCTGAATGTACTCCACCGTATAATACTTCACAGATGTATAGCTAATTTTTTACTGCCATTTTTATCATCATGTTTAAGTAATCCTTTAGTTAATGGAAATCTTGTGGCTTCTTCTCTGTTAGTACAGTTATGTAGAGCAGTGAATCAGTGTGTTAGTAGTGTTTCTCGTGTGTCAGTATTACATACCGTTAATAACTTATTATTATTATTATTATTATTATTTTATTATTATTATTATTATAATTATTATTATGCATTACAATAACACTTACTTTGGCAAGAAAATCCTTTTGTACAATAAAAAATAAATAATTATATTTAGTGTTGTTGTGGTGTACTCATAATATTTTTCCATGTCCGTGGTTATATAGTATTCTCACATAGTAACCTTCCACGTAATCTATCAAACATACACTTTATTTATTTATTTATTTATTTATTTTTATTTTATTTTTTACTGAAGACACTGAAGGTTCCAAAATGGTAAGAGCATCAGAGGAGAATCTTTTATATGTATCATATAAATACATAGAATACATACTAATGTATTCTTCTTCTGTAAATTAGACATATGGTGTTATTTACGATAGCAACTCGAGCCCTTCATCTTGCGTATATGTACATAAGAACTAGCAACTTGCTATTTTTTTAGTGCTTTGCCTAAACTTGAACAGGGGTAGTACAGTGGTTAGAGCTCTCAACTCGAGTAGTGACAAACCCATGTTCGAACCCACCATGGAGAGCTAGGAAGGACATTCATCCTTAAGTCCCCTGCTCCAACCTGTCTTTGTCAGCCCTCATGAATGAAGAATAGTAGTGAAGCATAAAAACAGCCTAGAAAGCCTGTATTGACTTATTATCCTATCAGAAGGAGCAGGGTGACCCCAACTGAACTAAAAGTAGTTACTTATACTCCATTATATCTACATCCATATTTCTTCTATTAGCTAGTTATTTGCAAAGTGAAAAATTTTAGAAATGAAGGGACTTTTAGTGCTTTTTCCCTATCTCTCTATTAGTTGGCTCATATGATATAGAGGGAACACATGTACAGATTTTCCTTCCAGATTATGAGTTTTTTTGTTTAGGTAATTGTGAAGGAAGTCTGAAAAGTATCATTGGATAGCTTCATATATTGCCCCCCCCCCGGGGGGGGGGCAAGAATTCCTCCTCCATGTTCCCCTGCCTGTCGACTAAATGAGGCGGAGCAAGGTGACTGTGTTGTCTTTAGTTGATTGATCATTTAAGGCTCTTTATTGCTAGCTTGTAATTTTAGTTTCCTGATTGAGTAAAAATAATCTCATAATATGGCTATTCAAAGATTCCTCTTTAATAGGTGTATTTATGCTTATTTTTTGTATTATTTGTTTAGACATTTTGTGGATTCTTGTGTAAAGGTCTATTTAGAATGCAACTTAAAACTTCTTGTATCATGTATGGTCATATTGTCATTTGCTGCAGTGTCTGTTTGAGTATGTCTTATCCTCATAAACTTATGTCTAAAATTCTTATAATTATAGCTTTGCTGTTTTTTGGACAATTAAGTAGTGTAAGGATTTTTCTTTGCCTCATACTTATTTAATTTTTTTTATGAGTGAGACACCAGGATGTGAGAAGAAAATTGTCCTCATTGGGTCTAGGCACGAGGAGACATAAAGCAAATAGAAACAGAGATGGAAAGATTTGTGACTTGTCAGATGTGTAGGGATAATAAAAGATGTGTAAGGACTATTCCAGAATATTCTATGTAGATGTTGGCGTAGAAAAGGATTGGTAACTGAAGGAAGCCTTAACATCGAGCTGTCCAGGATAGTCCTATTCAAGTCTAAAAGACCTTCAGCTGTAGTACGAAAGTGGGCAGCAGGTATAAAATTCTTTTCATCATAGCTTTACTGTTTTTTATTATTAGCATTTTGAGCTTCCTCCATAAGTGTATATTTTTTTCAGTAAAAGCTCCAAAATGAGAAAAATTAAGTCTCTCATTATTTTTTTAAGAGTACAGTATAATGTACCGCGGTAGAACAGTGGGTTGAGTACTTGACATGGGAAGTGACAACCTCGTGTTTGAAGCCAACACACTGTGCTAGGGAGCTAGGAAAGGCCTCCAGCCTTAATTCCCAATCTCCAACCTGTCTGTGTCTACCCCATAGTGGGGATTAGTAGTGAAGCATAAAATGCAGAAAAATAATTGTTACTGTAATTGTGTTGAAAGTGTTTATATTTTACATTGTCCCCCTGAGGAAGGGGGGGTAAGAATACTTCCTCCATGTTCTCGTGCGTGTCATAAAAGTACTAAATGGGGCGGAGTGAGGGGATGGGAATCTCCTCCTCTGTGTGTACTTGCAACAAAAAGTCAAAGTATTTTCTTTGGCTCAGCCACCCCCCTTATAAGGGGGAATACGGCTCTGGTATATGGATATGGATTTTACATTTCAGTGTCGTTCTGTGAACTTCATCAGGAGAGGAAGGCTTCTGAAGCATAAACGCTCGGAGGTAAGTTTTGTTCTCCGTTTTATTATGCTTTGTATATGTAGGGACCATGAGAGGGCTCTGGTTAGAGTGCCCGAATAGGAAAGTGACAAACCCTTGTTTGAGCCCTCCATGGGACATTAGGAAGGTTGTCCAACCTCAATTTCCAAATTCCAAATGGCCAAGTCAGGCACACATTCACCGGCAGCGAATATCTTTCCTGGGAAAATATATATATATATATATATATATATATATATATATATATATATATATATATATATATATATATATATATATATATATATATATATATATATATATTCCTATTTGAATAAAAGTGGACAGAGACATTTTGGAGCTAGGGAATTAAAGTTGGATGCACTTCCTAGCTCCCCACGGTGGCTTCATATGTGGAATTGTCACCTCCTTAGTCGAGCAATTAGACCATTTTGCTACCGTGGTCTCCTTTCCTGGTTCTATTAAGTTCAAAAAAAAAAAAAAAAATATATATATATATATATATATATATATATATATATATATATATATATATATATATATATATATATATATATATATATATATATATATATATATATATATATATACATACAGTAACCCCTTGTTTATCGTGGGGGTTTGGTTCCGGGACCTACCGCGATAGGTGAATTTCCGCAAAGTAGGATCACCCTATATACATAGGTATTTCACATATATTTTTGTGTTTACTCTATAAACCCTCCCTGTACTGTTAACAAACCACCCTTTACTTTATTAATAACAGTGTGCAAGCGCAAATTTATATGAAAGTGATAGGTAAACTTACCGTGAATGAGGTGGTAATGACATTGCATCGTCAAGAAGATTGCAGAAGGTCACCGAACGAACCATATTATCATCATGTTCTTGTGAGAGTTGTTGGAGTGGTTTCACGTGTTCATACATGGCTGCCAGACGTTCGAGTGTAAGGCCAGGTTCTTCGATTTCTTCGTGGCTAAGTTACGAAGTGAATTGAATGTTCAGTACCTATTAAAACCCTTGATCATTATGAAAAACATGGAAGTGGAGAGGCCAAGTATCCTATCAGTGATATTTTGAAATATACTTTGGACTCTATACAAACTGGTCTCAATTCAGGTCAGTCTTCAGAAACCAATTGTTCCTTCTCCTTCTATGATTGACGTTAAAGAAGATCTGCAGAAACCGCTTGAAATTAAAGAGGCGTGTGTTGAAGCAAAGGAAATGATACTGATGCTCCCCCATTAGAGGAAATCTCTTGTAAATCAGACATTAAAGAAGATCTGCAGGAGCCGCTTGAAATTAAAGAGGAGTCTGTTCAGGCAAAGGAAATGATACTGATGCTCCCCCAGTAGAGGAAATCTCTTGTAAATCAGACGTTAAAGAAGATATGCAGGAGCCTCTTGAAATTAAAGAGGAGTCTGTTGAGGCATAGGAGACTGTTATCGAAAGAACCCCTGAAGCATAACGTATTAATAAGCACAACGCATACGGCGCACATGTGAGATAGACTGAACGAGTGAGGCGAGACAATGGAAGATGGTGGGAGAACCAAACTTCAGTCAAAAAGCCAATCAGACCCCATGATACAGAACATACAGAAAAACAATTCTGTGATTCGTCATCTCTCACCCTTTCAGCCAATAGCAGTCCATGAACTATCTCATGTAGGTGTGAGCCTTTGCGTTTTCCAAGACGCCAATACATTGTACGCTATCATACAGTATTTCACATGGTGCAATACTGTGAGTGTATATGTTTAAATTTATGTTTTTTACTATTTTTTACTGTTTTATTACTCTTAGGCTAGGAAATCCTTTTTTTATCAATAAAATATTTTACTGTTTTATTATTCTTAGACTAAGAAATACATTTTTTTATCAATAAAATAATGAGACTGCTGGAAATTTTAATATATGCTAGCTCGTGTAGGTGCGACCCTTTGCATTTTCCAGAACGCTGATACCGGTATCGTACTTTCTATGGTGCAGAGTTGCATGTTCAAATGTATGTTTTTTTTTTACTATTTCTTACTGTTTTATTATTCTTAGGCTGGGAAATATATTTTTTTAGCAATGAAATAATGAAAATCTATTTTTTTCAATAAAATATTGAAAGTACTGAGAGTTTTAATTTTTTTAATATTTTCGCATATACCCAGAAAAAAACTCGCTAAAATAAAACAGCGATGCACTGAATTCGCGATAGGTGAACAGCGATATAGCGAGGGGTTATTGTATATATATATATATATATATATATATATATATATATATATATATATATATATATATATATATATATATATATATATATATATATATATTGTGGTTATCCCGCGCCTATGTATTTAGCTTTCTAAATGCTGACGTAGAGTGAAAGTGTGACGGTGTGGCTTGATGTGTGGTTTGATATCACAATGTATTTCCTCTGAGTAAAAATATTCCCTAGTAACCTAGCAATAATAAGTACTGAGTAGAAAAAGTTTTATTTGCTGTATTTCGAAAATAGAGAGAATTCCTATCATTGCATATCTGACTGTAAGATTGGCATTCTCTCCATTTTATGCCTCAAGTCTTGGCAGTATAGCTAAATTCAAATTCAAATATAAGAGTTTCATATCCATTATTACAATGGTCTTAATTTAAGGAATCATTTATATAGCAGTAGATTCATCTCATGTTTCATATTCTTGTTTTCTTTGTGTTTGCTCCATAGTGCTTTGAATATCATCCAGCCTTCATTCCCCAGCTCCAACTAGTCTGTGTCCACCCTCTTTCAAATGAGGATTAAAAATATACATAAAATGGCAAACAGTATCATTTACATTGTTTATTGCTAGTATATTTATACAGATTGGTATTTTGTTCGACCAAGGAGGTGACAGTCCCACGTATGAGGCCACCATGGGGTGCTAGGAAGTGCATCCAACTTTAATTCTCTAGCTCCAACATGTCTCTGTCCACTCTTATTCAAATAGGAATTAATAGTGACAAACTATGTTCAGGCCCAGTATGGGGTACTAATCATCCAGCTTTAATTCCCCAGCTCCCACCTGTCTCTGATCACCCCCATTGGAATGGGGAATAATAATGGCACATAAAACAGCAAATAACAACTCCACGTTTATTATAACCAGGAAGTTCTAAAGCGAGATAACATGGCAACGTGTCTCTAACATACAAACAAACTAGTTAGATGGCTTCGCAGGTAGGGAATGTTATCCAGGTAGGGGTTTAGAGGTATGGGGAGGGGTTATATCTCTGGCGCTGTTTCTTTATATTTAGTGAATATACGCATTGTAGGTATTATAATGTAATTCCATCAAATATATTTTTGGTGTTTATATTTCATGTTCTTATGTGTGTATATATTGATATTTAGTAATGGTCTAGGAGTACTGGGAAAGTAATAAATTCATTGTAAAGTTTTTACAAAGTGTGTTTGGTAACTTTTGGTTTCCATCTTCCTTGTTTACATTTTTAATATCGCTTCTTCACTTTTCTGATACTTAAGCCAACTTGAAGACGAGTTTTGGAATCGTGTCTTGAAAACTAATCTTTATTGCTGAAGATAATTTGAACGCAATTGTATTACAATTTAATTAAATACACGTTCTCTATACCTAATATTGGTGGATAATCTAAAAGTTAATGACAAGATTGACTGTGAATTCAAAGCTAAAGTTATTCGACAAAAAACTTAAGCAGAGATTGACTGTGAATTCATAGCTAAAACTATTAGTCAAGATGCCAATCGAAATAAATATGGCCTTTCTACAGGCTCCAGGCTTGCGTCATCTTCTGTATGCGGCTCTGAATCCAGGGTTTAAAAGTAAGTAAAATATTAGTTAATGTATTTTTGTGTAAATTTAGATATTGTGATGCATGTTATGTCACTATAATCTATATATTTCAATATTTATTTTAGAACTTCTTCTTGTATATTTATGTGTGAATTTAGATATCGTGATGCATGTAATATTACTATTTTCCTCTATATTTAAATGTGTGCATAAAAAGTTCTTGTAAAGTTTTGTTTGAATTTAGATATTGTGATTACTGTAATATCACTATTTTCTTTTTATATAAGTATTTGTGTTAGAATTTGTTCTCGTAAGTTTTTATGGCCTGAGGTGTGTAAGTTCTCATGTATCTTAAAGTTTTTAGCTGAATGGAACAGGTATTGTGATGCCCCAATGCTTCCAAAGCAAGGTAGTGCTGCATGTTGTATTTTTTATTCTGGTTTTACTTTATAAGTAACAGCAAGAGAATAAAATCATATATTGGAGAACAGAAAATATGGCTTGTTTTTTAAGCGCTACTGCTTCCGTAACCCCAAAATATGAAGCGAAAAAGCCCCAACATTACAGATCTTCAAGGTATTATTTTGTTGAAATATAAAATTTATAGAGAACCTATAATCAAGCTGAGAGCATTACAACCCCCTGACTAGATTCATATGTGACCAACCCCTAGAGAGGAACTGTATTTTATAAATTTTGCTATATATTTCTGAGACATGAAACTGTTCGTGTCCACCCCCATATGAATGGGGATAAATACTGGCACTTAAAATGGTGCATATATAATAATGTGTTGTATGGCTGCACTAATATAGTTAGGAAGGTCTGCTTTATATGTGAATGTTTTGAGTTGGTGAATGATTAAGAATTTTGTAATTTGTATATAAATATTACTTAATTTATGACTTTTTCACCCAGTTGCATTGTCCACTGGAATATTTGTGTTGTTTTATGGAAGAAATTGTACTTTGTAAACATTGTAAATGTTGATGTATGTAGTATGCAATAAATATTATATTTGAATTCTTATACATTCTACATTAGCGACTGCGGTAGCTCAGCAGTAGAGCTCACTAGTTGGAGAGACTAATATGAGTTTGAGCCCACCGCAGGACATTAATAAGGGCTTCCAGCCTTAATTCTCTTGCTCCAGTATGTTTGTATTGTGTCCACCCCCTTTTGAATGGGGACCAATTGTAGCCTAAAACGGTGATCTCTGTTGTATGTAGTCTGTTACGCTTGTATATTGCCTTTCGCTTTTATGTTTTGTCTCTTCTCTAGTTCTTTCTGCTTCTAAAAGAATAATTAAATCTTATACAAAGTTAAATATAATACAGGGGATGATCCCCACTTTACGTCAGGGTTCCGTTCTTGACAGCTGACTTGAGTTTGATTTCGACTTAAGTTGGAACACATCTATAATTCGAACCTAGGTCCCACACCAATGCTAAAAATACATACTAAAAAATAGAATGATAATCTAAGCTCTTAATATAATATATACATAAGTAGCTAAAGTACACTACACAGTATTGCCTACCTTTCTTACTGTGGTTGGTTTGCATCTGGATGACTGTTATGTTGAAAAATGTATTTCTTAATAATTCATTATTTATTTATTTGTCTCTGATGTTACCTCGAAGCGACCTATAATGAGGACCCCCTGTATATATTAATATTTTGCAAATGATACAAAGTATTATGATATCTGTCTCTTATCAACTTACTTCTTTCATTTGTAGTGGAAGAAGAAGAATCAACTTAGCAATGCATTTGATACATAACTGATATTTATAAAACATATATAACATCTTCAAAATGATCATGTAAAATAGTTGCCCTTCATCTTACACTTTTAATTGGTTAAAGAACTTTCCATGTAGATCAGAAATTACCTTTTATTAAAATTATGCAAATGTATTTATACCTGGCATATAATTTATTCCCAGCCTCATGTATAGTTGAATTATGCTTAAAGTACTGTACTGTTCTAAAGCTTTGCCAGATACAATACAAGTTTATGTAAAAAGAAAACTGTAGTTGTTATAATTAATTTTGAGGTGAAAAAATTTTGAGATTTTTTTTTTTATAATTTCCAACTGTGTATATTCAAAGCCACACTATTTAATCCCAAGTAAGATGAGGTACGACTATAACTCTTCAATCCTTTGATCATTTGGAATAATTATATGCTATCAACAGAAAGGGGGCTGTCCCAAATATGTTTACTTCGAGACTGGAGATGCGGGTGGGACGTCTTCACTCCCACCTGCAACGCAGTCGCTTGAGTGTTGATGAAGTGGTGGAAACTCCCGTCACAGGTTAGCGATTGATTATCCCAAAGCTCTGCTGTTTATGTTTGCTTTCAAGAATTTCCCTCACTAATCTGCTTTGATGTTGGTATTTTTAAAGCAAAGGATGAATAATGTTATCAAGAAATATTTTCCCTTTAGATCTGCAAAGACAAATATGAAAAGTTTCTCAAAGCAAAATACTGAGCACCATATACACTACAGCATTTGCAGTGACATTTTCAAGGTTATAATGTAAAATAGACACACCTAGGATTAATGTAGAGCTTCCTCAGACCTTTCTGTATGAAGCTGTCATATATTGGACATCTATGTGAGTTTCCCACATCTTCTGAATATGTATATGTTTGTTTACTGCTACATGCGTTTTCTGTCCTTCTTTAGTCTTCAAGAACCTTATTGGTATGTGACTACATACTGTGTGGCTCCCATTTATAGACATTTGTAAAATTTAACTCCCATTATTAGTCATTAGTCAAATGTGGCACCAATTTATAGACACTTTTTAGGATAGGGGCACATTATAGGTTGGCACTTCATTTTGTCTAATATGGTACACCACACTTTTGGCAACTTTAAGAAGTTTGTATTGGCCAACATTCCTTTTGGGATAAGTGAGTTGTGACATACCTTCATGATTTGCCTCATTTGAGTTGCCTCTGAGGGCCATTGCAGTCGTTTGTCTTTAGTATTGCAAGTTTTAGAGATTTCCTTGACTCCTTGTGGTACATATACAGTATATACAATGATAGCAATCCCCCATGTAAGGGGTGGCTGACACAATTCCCCCCACCACCATCACCACTCTGTTTGGGCTACCCACAGAGTAAGTAGGCAAGAATCTGCCATGAAGCCAGACAGCTGCTGCTGGTTTACCCCTGTTGCTTCGTCTCATCACGATATGCAATGTATATAAATTTGAGGGAATTGCTTTTGAGATAATTTTTAGGTTTTACAGAGCTGCTTTGAAGGGAAAACTAATTATTTTAATATCATAATCCAAGCTTCAAAACAAAAAGTTTTCATATATAAGTGGATTTCTGCTATGCATCCTCCTTGATTTTTTTTTTTTTTTTTTTTTTTTTTTTTTTTTTTTTTTTTTTTTTTGCTGTGTAATATGCATTGGTTTCATTCTTTTATAATGCTTGTATAGCAGGGACTTCTTGACCTACCATTCATCAAATTGCTTGTCTAGTGATAGACTTTGGATTGACCTATGGGCAGAAAATAAGCTTTGATTTTTTGTTGATTCTGCTGTGTAATCTTTCACTGACCTTGTGTCATCCGTAGTGCATGTTTGTATATGCTATCTATAAAGACATGCAAATAAATATCTCATGATGGTGCATTATGTTTTGGCCGAGGATATTGCATAGTTAGACCTAGGTTTGATATCTTCCAGTTTGCAGAATTCTTGAGATATCATTTATAGGGTCTGTGCTCTTTTTGTATATATATATATATATATATATATATATATATATATATATATATATATATATATATATATATATATATATATATATATATATATATCTGCCAAAACAAGTCCTTCCCAAGAAGGCAACCGTCCTAGCCCTTGGTTGATAAGGGAGTCCGTGACGTAAAACCGGAACTATATATATATATATATATATATATATATATATATATATATATATATATATATATATATATATATATATATATATATATATATCAACAACATGGATGAAAGCTTTACTAGATAGCTGCAGAAGCTCAGTGGTAGAGTGACAAATCAGGAAGCGACTAATGCAGGTTCAACTCCACTACTGGGCGTTAGGAAGGGCGTCTGTCCTTAATCTCCTAGCTCCAGCATGTCAGTATCCTCCCCCATTCAATAGTTCCGGTTTTACGTCGCGGAATCCCTTATCTACCAAGGGCTAGGACGGTTGCCTTCTTTCAAAGGACTTGTTTTGGCAGATGTAATCGTTACCCTGAGTGCATACCCTTGCTAACCTCTGACCGTGACGGGGCGCGAACCCTCGACCTGACGCCTCGGAGTCACGGACGCTACCGCTTGAGCCAAAGTGACTACTATCCACCCCCATTCAATGCGGACTAATTGTGACTCATGATACGATGCATGATTTATTAGATAGATTAGCAAAATTTACTGGTGGTTCATTGTAAGGGAAATGCATTGCTATATGGAGACAGGACCATAGCAAAGTCTACAGTGATAAAATATTTATATTCATTAAGAATGGGGAAATTAAAGTAGGCTATCACCATTGTAAATTGCATTATGGTGACAGTAGGCCTACTTGTTATTTAGTGAGGATTTCTGATGCTGTGCATCGGCGGTGTGGTTTGACCTATTAATTACTTGTACTGTATTTAGCATAGTGGTTAGAGCACTCGACGTGGGAAGTGATGATCAGTTTTCGAGCTCAGCACTGAGCGTAACAAAAAGTGTCCAGCCTTAATGCCCTAACTCCAGCCTATCTGACTCCAACCCCTTTCGATTGGGGATTAATAAAGGTGCCTAAAACGGTAAACAAATATATTTATTGCAAAAGTGTCAATAGACGAATGTTTTCTGTGTTATTTATATAGCTTTATTCAGGTTTTACCCCAAGCATCAGTATTAAGTAATGTTGACTTATTGTTTAAGTTTGTGTGTAATGAACAGTTATATAATGTCCCTTTGTTTTAGCCTTTGCATGCGAGAATAGCTTTGTTTGCTTATAGAGAATGGATAAAACTTAAATATATATATTAAAGTAATGAAGTATAATGTAAAATATGGAGATTACTGGCATCTCATATAGGCATCTCATATATTTATTTCTGGCTTTTCCTACTTGTAGCCTCATCGTGTAAAGTCCTTAGGATTGCCACAGTCAGTGGAAGAAGAACTGTGTCTTTTCTCCTCTTGCTACTCCCACTCCTCCATTTTTGCGGGGTCACTGGTTCCTGACTTGGCTTCTCAGTAGTCCTGTGTTTGGGTCTGATCTCTCTGCCCTTGCTGTCTTCCTCTTTCACACCCTTTTTACCCTCCACCTCCATCCGCATCACTCTCTTACCCACATGATCGTTATCTTTTTGCATTGCATGTCCATATCAGGGTTGTCACGTTTGGCATAATTTTCTTTCCACATATGCCCTATTTTATATTGAGTCTGTCCTTTTTTATTCTCAAGCGTTTGGCCCTCTGGTACTTAAGGTAATTTGAACCAGAGTCTCCAGTGTTTAAGCATAACAGAGGACAGACTCATAATGAAAATGGATGTAGATGGAAAAAATTAGATGCCGAAACATGGCAATCCTGCTCTTGCCCACGTACTATCATCCCTTCTCATCACACATCAATACCAGAGTAGTCTCAACCCCCAAAATGGGGGATTAACAGTGAATTGAATGAAAAACAAGCAAACAAACATCGTATCATATGAACAAGGTCATATACCAAAAGATAACAACTATAAACGGTACATTACAATTGATAAGAAGTATGGGCTAAGCATGCCCCGTAGTCCCATGCCATGACAGTGATCTTTTGTTGCTGATCCAAAAAATACAAGATTTTCTTTAAAATTATATATATTTGTTTTAACCTTTATGAACTGATGAAAAAGTATTCTTTTTTAATTTTATATTTATTTTTATCTAGTGATGAACATAATCTTTATTATTTAATGAAAAGAAGATAAAACACATATGTTTTTTGGGGTTTTCTAAACATAGATCAAGATAGTGTTTATAGGGTGTGACCTTGTTTACTCTAATAAAAACCAAGAGTAATGCTGAGTTTAATTAATGATCTTAAGTGTTGTTTCAGAAGTTAGTTTACCGTGATTTAGTGTAATTTAGTACTGAGCTATTAGCAGTTAAATTTATTATTTTACATTTGTTTACGTTTTATTAACTAACTTTTGGTCGTGTTAGGATGACTCAGAAAGGTATGACATATTTGTTCTTATTCTTAACGATATTTTTAGAAATTGAGATATTTTATGTTCATTGTTTACATCATATTTAACCTTTCTATTTTTAAGCATCTTACCCTAGCAATGTGTTAGAATAAAGGGAATTGTTGCAACCCGTTATCCCCAAGGAGCTAAGAGGAACAATTGAGGTGTATAAGTTGGTGAATGTACGTGTGTGTGCTATGACTCGGCCACCCCCTTACGAGGGTGTGGTCACGAATACAGTATTCAGGATCAATACCTACAAGGTGGGGGAAGACAGAATGTATGTCTAGGAATTTCATAATGACTTGTCCCAGTAAGTGAATCCTGATCTTGTAAAGATAAGCATCCTCTCACATAACCCCATGTAAAATTAAATAACCCCTTTTGTTAGGTTAGGCTAGGTTAGCTTAGATTGGTTGGGTTGAGTTAAGTTAGGTCAGGTTAGATTATATGACTTTTCTTGTAAATATGAATAACCCTAGACCACCCTGGGGTTACTTTTCTTTTCCAGACCCGTGAAGTCCTATCATTGTCTTTCTTATTGTATTTCTGCAGTGAACAGGATGAGGTGGTTAGATCTGGTGCTCCGGTCATTCCGGATATTTATGGAGATTGTCTCTAGGTTCATCTTTGGCATCGTGTATCACGGAGATCCGCACACGCCCCTCCCACCTATTACCAACCTCATTCTCCTTGACTCTGCCTCTACGCTAGCCATGAAAATAAGAACGAAAAAGGTTAGTGCTTTTACTTCTTCAGTATCTCAAATATGTCTGTCTTCACCCCCATTTGAATGGGGACTCATTGTAAAACATAAAATGGTTCTTATGAATGTAACTCATTAGTTTTTTTTTATGGTACAGTGACTAATTTAGCTTCAAAATATGGTTATCCACTCCCAATTCGAATGGGGACTAATTGTGACACATAAATTTGTGCCTATAGATGTAAATCTTCAGCTTCATTTTTTTTTTATAGTACATTGACTGATTTGTCAGTGAGTATAGATGAAAAAATTGTTGTTAGAACCAGTTAAAATAATATAAAAGTGTATATTGTAAAGTATGAGTAATGTCTTTTCAGAAGAGGTGTTTTTCACATGATATACCTTCAAAATATGGCAATCTACAATGGAATTAAACTGATAGTCTATTTGCTGTATGCCATTGATCTGTTCCCTCTCATTTCTTTTCTTGTTATTCTTTCTACTTTTTTTAAATTTTTTTTAAGCACAAGAACTAGAGGGAGGCTTTAATCATCAGGACAGTTACCTCATTTTCATAACTTTTTTTATTTTGTTAGTTTTTCCTAAGCACGAGAACCTTGGGTAGCCTTTGGTCACCTTTGCAGTTATCTCGTTTCCTTGATTATGTGGTTAGTGCTATGACAAATTCTCTTTTTTTTTTTTTTTTTTCAGTTAACAAGTGAAGAAGTCGTGAAATCATTTATCGCAAGAGTAAAGGAAATTAATCCCATCTTAAATTGCGTCGTTGACAACCGCTTCGAGGATGCGTTGAAAGATGCAAAAGCTGCAGATAACCTAATCAGGTATTTTTTACTTCTATTAACATATTGGCCTTATCCTCCTCTTTACTAAGTTCACCAGCTGCAGCTTGTTTGTGTCCAGCTCCATTTGAATGGAACTTTAGTAACACATGGAATGACAAACTTAGTTTTAAAATTGTAATTTTAAAATTTATAACACGAGACTCATGGAAGACATATATTATTATTATTATTTTTGTTACCATTATTATTATTATTATTATTATTATTATTATTATTATTATTATTTTTATTATTATATTATTATATATATTATTATTATTACATAAAGACTGTAAACCAGATTGCTTCACCATGGGAAGCAGCCTGGAGAGTAAAGGAAAAAGAGAAGATAGAAAAAAATTTAATTTTTTTAAATGAAACAAATATACTTTTTCAATGTGAGCCTTATTTTGCCATTTTAAATATATTTTCTGAATATATTAATTAATGTATTGGAGTCAGTATTTGTATAGCTGTGATATATTATAGTAGTGATGTGAATATAAGGGGACTGCTGCAGGGTAGTAGCTTGAATGTTCAACACGGGAGATAACAGACCTCCAAACAACCCTACATTGGAGCTTTAGGAAGGGCATCAAACCATAATGCCCTAGCATCAATGTGTCTGTGTCCACCTCCACAATGGGTACTAATAGTAATGCATAAAACTAGGAATTGATGTGAATATAAACTTTACAGATCAGGCGCTATGACTGAAGAGGAATTACTCGAGAAAAGACCGTTTCTTGGAGTGCCGTTCACCATAAAAGACTGTTTCGCTGTAAATGGTACTGTAGTGTTATTAGATTGCTTATATTGTAAAAGTTGACTAAATGGGGCAGAACAAGGGGACAAGGAATACCCTCTTTTATATTTTCTACCCACAAAGAGTAGTTTTATGCTTTGACTCAGTTACCCCCTTATTTGAGGAATTATGGTTTTTGTGCATAGATAGAGGTATAGATAATTGACCGTACAATATTAGATATAATAAGATTATCCACTCAATTTACAGTTGAATGTATGACTAATATCCACATCCAGGTTTACGTCAAACTGCTGGCCTGTGGATACGAAAAAACATGGTCGCTGAGGAGGATGCAGATGTGGTGAGGGTGATGAGAGAGGCTGGAGGTATTCCTCTGTGCGTGACAAACGTATCTGAACTGTGCATGTGGTGGGAAAGTGCCAATACCATCTATGGTAGGACAAACAACCCGTACAAAAACAGCAGAATTGTTGGAGGATCTTCAGGGGGTGAGGTAAGTGTTTTGATGTGTTGTGTTTTCTTAACCTAGACAAACCCATGTTATTGTCATATTGTGTTTCACCCTTATGTAATCTCTTGTAACTTTGTCATGCTTGTTTAGGTCGTTAGAGTGCTTGACTCGAACACACTGCTGGGTGCTAGGAAGGGCATCCAGCATTAGTATCCCATATCCAACCTGTCTGTGTCCACCCCATTCAAATGTGGATTATAGTGACACATAAATGACTGCTCTTAAAGGGTATTGCTGGTGATGGGGCACTAATTATTTCTCCCTTATATTTCCTCTGTGGTAAAATAAGCAATATAAATAGATATAAGAAGGACTAACTGTTAATCCCCCCATCCACTGATTTGTATTCACAAAAAGCACTTTCCAGAAGCTCTGATCTTAGAATGGGCAAAGCATATTGAATCCCTGATACTTAATCTTTTGCTACAGTTCTTGCCACGCTGCAAGTATCAGAGGGATGTGGTTTCTTGTTTATAAAAAAAGAATGAAGAGATTTTAATTTTTCTTAATCTTTATTATATAAATTTCTTTTTCTACCTTGTTTTCCTTATCCTCACCAAGTGGCATCCCTCCGTCTGTGTGACATCAGTAGATGCTCCAGTTCCCTTTCTTTTAGCTGCCTCTGTTGTACAGTGGACTAAGCTCTGGAATTTTATCCTAGAGTTCCCAGATTCGATTCCCTACAAGAAAGGGAGATTATTTGAAAATATTAAAAATAATATTGTATTCCAATCCTTAGGGATGTCTGCAGAGTGCCTGTGGGGCCCCATTTGGTGTTGGCTCCGATATTGGTGGCTCTATAAGAATGCCATCCTTCTTCAACGGCATCTTTGGACACAAGCCAACATACGGTGAGTTTTAGCAAAGAAACACTATTACATAAGGAAAATTTTGACCTTACGCATATGATTTTTTTTTAACACGTGACCATATTCCGATGAAGGCAGAAGAATGACAGCTTCTGAACAAAGAAGGAAGGCAGAAATCTTCACGATGATGATGACAACCCAGTTATATGTCAGACTTCCTTTTCTATTAAGGGATAGAATGGTGCCTTTTTTTGAAGGACTTAGGTTTTGGTAAGTGCAACCATTCCCGTGAGTGAATGCCCTTACTAACCTCAGTCCGCAGTGAGTCTTGAACCGACAACCTGACAAATCTTCATCGTATTATTCAATAATTCTTTTCATTCTTATAGGTATTGTAAGTAATATTGGGCAAGAGCCAGTAGCGACAGGCGAAGCGATGCAATTCCTAGCCACGGGACCTATGTGCCGTTACGCACAAGATCTAAAGCCAATGTTGAAAGTACTCGCTGCCAGCAATGTTCACATGCTCAAGTTAGACGAGAGGGTATGTTACTTTATTACGTTTCCGTAATGAAAATTAGGTTGTCATAGTTCCAACCTGTCTTTGTCCACCCCCATTCGAATGGGGATTAAGAGTGACATATTAAGTGACAAATAAACAATGTTGTTATTGTTACATGTTTAAAAATCAATTCCTTTCCGCCACCCTGCTCTGATCACCCACAGGGTAAGTGACCAGAGATTTACTCTTGTGTTGCAGCATGTATTTTTGATAGATTCTATATATAATTCCATTCTTAGTTTCATTTGTTTTTGCCTCTAATAGTTATAGTTGCATTCTTAGTTTCATTTATTTTTGCCTCTAAAGGTTATCATTCTATTCTTAGTGAATTTATTTTTCCCTCTAAAGGTTGATATTCGGAAACTGAGGTATTTTTACATTGAGGATGATGGTGGCTCTCCTCTTGTGACTCCAGTACATTCGGAGCTCAGAGCTGCTCAGAGAAATGTCGTTACGCATTTGGAGAAAGCGTATGGGATTAGAGCAAAGAAGGTTGGTATTTAAGTAACCTTATTTTTTGTGTGTGTCACACTGGGACGGCCAAAGTAAATTACCCATATTAAGCCCGAGCACCAAGAAAAACTTAAGAAAAAGTAGCAGTGTAAGGACAAGGCAGTAAATGGAGTTGTTGATACTGGAGACTGCAGTAGCACAGTGATTAGAGTGCTCGACTTTGGAAGTAACAAATCTGTGTTCAAGTTCAGTACGAGGTGTTAGAAAGGGTATCCAGCCTCAATGCCCCATCTCCAGCCTGTCTGTGTCCATCCTCAGTCAAATAGGGATTAATAATGACTCAAAATGGCAGCAACAACAAAAATCTCCTTATATATTAGTCGAGGGCTAGATGCAGATACTAATATTGTCTAATAAATTTAATTATATTATTAGGAAATACTTGAAAATATGAAGGTGTATCTATTTCTATGTGTAAATTCTGCATTACACTTTTGCATATTTTTATGTATGTATGTTTAATATCACTTTTTACATTTTGCAAAAAGCTAATACTTAAAAATTTATACTTATATTTTGACATGTGTAAACTGAATGTAACATATATTACATGATTGTGATGTGCAATGCATTCACAATTGTTTTAATTCTTCTAGGTGACGTTAAAGAAACTAAAACTGGCCCTACCCATATATTTTGCCAAGCTGGGAAGTGTAGAAGAAGCACACACATTCTGTCAGGAATTGGCACTTAAAAAGGTATGGGAAACAAGGTATCTTGTAATGTGGGCGCTGAATTCATTTTGTTTAAGATGCATTTGGCAACAGATATATTTCTGTCATTAGAGTAGCTATTTACTGAAGTTTGGGAGTCATATTTATGTAATCTAAGTTTGAAATAAGTTTAGGACGTGACAGTCCCGCGATCAAGCCCACTATGTGACATTAAGAAGGGCATCAAGCTATAATTCTCTATCTTGTACCTTAGTGTCCACCCCTAATATTGGGATTGGTAGCAAGACAAAAGGAAAATAACAGAAATATCTAAAACATTGTAGGACTTTTAAATTATGTTTTTCAACAGGGCAGCGTCAACGTTTGGCTGGAACTATTAAAATGGATGTTTCGGCTCTCGAAGCATACATTACCTGGCTTACTCTTAGGTATCTTTGAAAAGTTAAACAACTATAATAAGTCCACAGATAACTTTCCAAAGCTCTTGACAATGTGTGCAGATCTAAAGAGTGAGATCAAGGTATGTTTATTAAGGGTTGAAATTTTTTTATTCCTTTAGCATGCAGTTTAAAGAGGGGAGAGCTATTAAGCCCATCCTTCTTATAAAACTACTTTCGAAAGCAGTAAGGATGCATAGTTCATGGGGAAGTCCTGGTGCCTTCCAACTTTTATACATTTGTGGCCACCCTACATGTCTGATGTAAGACCTGACATGTTGAAAAAATTATTAATATATTAAGCAAAGTAGTCAGGCCATGACATGAAGCGTTGGAGGTAAACCGGCTGCAGGGTGATGGTGAATTGGAATGGTGACAGTCCATTACTCCCATGGAGTTAGGAGGAGTGATCCAGGCATATTAGCTTATGGTAATTGTGTGCTTTGACTTGGCCACCCACTTTACAAGGGGGATAGCATTCCTTACATATGTATGTGATTATCCTAAGCAAGACTTGGCATTATATTACAAAAAAAAATTTTGGCAAAAACTATTTAGCGCATTACTTACGCCTATTCAGGAGTTGTTGAGCGAAGACGGTGTTTTGCTCTTTCCTAGTCATCCGACGCCGGCCCCCTATCATGGTCAACCGCTCTTCAGAGGACTTAATTTTGTCTACACTGCCATTATCAACGTCCTCTTGTTCCCTTCAACTCAATGTCCTCTTGGCTTGGGCTCGGAGGGTCTTCCTCTTGGTATACAGGTAAAGTACCCTTGTCTTACTCATTACTTTCTTGAATTTTTCAAGTACAGTCCCAGAAAAGATGTACTCACTATTAAATAAATGTATTCATTATTTAAATGTCAATAAATGCATTATTTTATGAGGAATCAAAATGTGAGTACATTTATTTGGGACACCCTCAATGGCTAGTTTATTTTTTTTATTTTCTTAGTACATCAGAAGCTTTGTACTGCAGTAGCACAGTGGTTAGAGCACTCAACTCGAGAAGTGTGAAACCTGGGTTCGATCACACTGCAGGGCGTTAGCAAGGGCATTCAGTGTTAATTCCCTAGCTCCACCTGTATCTGTCCACCTCCATTCAAATTGGGATGAATAGTGACATAAAAATAGTAAAACGGCAAAATGCCTTTTTCATTTTTCTCAGTCTACCTATGTCTTGCTTCCTGAAATAAGATTATCTTGCTTGCTTCTTCAATTTTTATTCTATATTGTATTTGATCTTTCAAGTTTCAATCATTCTTGAACTCAGCACGTACTTTGCATGTGTATGTAATAGCCTGACTATCATTATTTACATCCTGAAGACTCTGATGATCGGTTTTGCGTCACAGACTCCATTTTCTATAAGGGGCTAGGACGGTTCCTTCTTGCGAAGGACTTTGGTGTTTGCAGGTGTGTCGTCACCCTGAGTGAATGCCCTATCTAACCTCAGACCGTGGCAGGCCGCAAACCTTCGACGTTTTATCATTAAGACTCTACAGGATATAAATATTAAGTTTTCCGATTCCTGTTATAGCTCTTTTATTTGTTCTCTTCTAAACATTGGGCAAGCGACAGACCTTCTATCAAACCCATGGGCATTAGAAAGGGCATCCAGCCTTAATTCCCCAGCTCCAACCTGTCTGTGTCCACCCCCTTAGTGGGGATCAATAGTGACATGTTAAATGGCCACAAAGAACTCGATGTACATTTCCTATTTCAGGTGGTTTCGAATCATTACAACGATCACCTGAGCCTGGCCGTAGCGGGGGAGTTAGAGAAGGCCTTCGGAGGGTGGGTGTGTCCTTCGAAAGTACCATAAATATCTTCTGCTTTACAACAGCTCCTATTCTAGTAATATCAAAATAATTATTGTACTGTAATGTTAATTTGATTCCAATACAGGTCACTTATTGCACTTTCCATATATTTTAAGTAGTTAATAGCAATGGTGGCACTCATTGTCATACAGCGCATTATATTTTTCTTTTATATGTGTTCTTAGTTACTTGTTACATTAGCAAAATAATAAATAAATAAATATGCTTTTATCTCCATTTATAGAGTGGCACAAGAAATGCATTTTGCTCTTACGTGTTGTTTAGCTAGTCTCGTTTGCTGTGTTGGTACGGATGGATTCATTTTTAAGTATTGTGTGATATATATATATATATATATATATATATATATATATATATATATATATATATATATATATATATATATATATATATATATATATATATATATATATATATATATATATATATATATATATATTATTTATTTAACCTTCATTTAATATTATGAAATACATTATACAGTTTTGGGAAATTTGCTTAGTGTGGTCCATTCGGCCAAGTTACTCGTGGATATATATATGGATACTTTGTTACTACCTATTTTGTAGTTCTTAGATTATAGAATCTACAATTGCAATGCAACGATTTATAACTGTGAATCGTGTTGTGATTAGTTTGGATATAATTTCAGTTTTCTGTTGTATATGATATCTTAATGATCATTGGAAAAGTAGTTATTGAACTCTTTAAATGCATTATATATACAAATGTTTGTTCATTTAGGTATTTTAGCTGCTTAGATATAAACTTAGAAAGTTTGACAGTATCCAGTAGTCTAGTACAGATAGTCACATATTCAAATTTGTTAGAATTTGAATATGTTTATTTATATTTATATTGAGTCCCAGAGACATTTTGAATTGAATATTATTTGTCTTATGAAGAAGTATTTTGCAAACTCTAAGTCATATTTAATGTACATAGTTCTGAAGCTTTTTCCCAGTAGCACCACAATCATGTATAAATGTTACTAGTGGACCTTACTGGTGATATTATTGTCCAGCGAGTTTAAACATTACCTAATACAATTTAAATTCAGTTAAAAAGTGTACAGCAGTTTTCATAATGAATTTGTTTATTGGTAAGGAAAATTATCCTAATTTAATGTTTGTATTTTCCATCATATGTGTATGTTCAAAACCACACTGATTTAAGACCATGTTAGATCCTGTGCTGCTCCACCTTTAATAACTATAGTTCATATCTCTTAGAAGATTCTTTAGTTCATTTAGCACTGTAACAGATCTCTTTTAGAAGATTCTTTATGTATATAGAAGAAACTCTGTAAGGCTTACCTCTATGTAATTTGTCTAGTATCAGAATATATAAAACTTGTGCTCTATAACTTATTTTAGAGTTTTGTACTTTATTGATGTATCTGTTACACTGTATCGACAAGAGTATAGATACTATCAACAAAATCCTGTAGTAATGATGTTTTACAATCTAAAATTATTTTCCTACGTCAGTTACTGGAGGACTTTAGGAATATGTTTGTAGATATGTATTGACTTCTAAGAAAACAACCAGACAAAATTAATTACAGGATCAATAGTGTAAATGCACATTCCATATATTCTCCGTTTCTATATTCAGCTTTTCATAGTACAATTAGTCTCCATTTCAGGAGATATTAAGGCTGGATGTCCTTCCTGTCGCCCTACGGTGGGCTCCTTCGTGGGTCTGCCAACTTCCAAGTCGAGCATGCTAACCACTTAGCTGAGATTTTCATGGTATGATTTGTAAAAATTCATATATGTATACAAATCTGTAATAGCTTCTTAACAAGAGAGTATCTCCAATTTTTACTTTTTCAACAGTATTGGCTCTTGTTATCAATACCTTATAGCACAAACAAGAAAATACAAAAAAAAAAAAAATAAGGACAAGAGATTTCTCAGATTTGAACAACATAGTTATAAACAGCAGAAGATGTGTTGTTCCCTAAGCTGCCAGGCCAAGCAGCCCTGACTCTCCAAGGACAATTGGTTCTCTAGTCCTATGAGGGGCAGGGGTTGGTTGTGGGAGTTTGACCTCTTTTGCTGCTCCCATTCTGAGTTGCAGCTCCAGAGGTTGGAGTTACACTGGTAACGCTGCCTCTCCAGGTTTGCTGCAAATGTGTTAAAGGGGTTCTCGTGCCCCATGAAGGGCAGGGGTTAGTTGTGCCAGTTTGCCCTCTTGTGCAAACTAAGAATGGGAGATTTTTCTTTATGCAAGTGACCTGTGAACTAACATGAACCCTCATGATTCAATGATAATGGCAGTGGAGAAGGTCGTTTTTAGTAATCTTGATGATACAATAGATCAGAAAAGAAAAGGAAACTACTGTATATATAAATGACGGTTATAGAGAATAATACTTTCTGACTAGATACCAAAAAAGGATCTCTCGAAGAAATGTGGCGGAATTTCAACTAGGTCCTTTGCATTGCATGACATCTGGAGCAATGACGATTATAAGTTAACCATGTATATTAACCAATGATTCAACAGATCAAAGAAGAAAAGAAAACTGTATGTAAATGACAATTATGTAGAATAATACTCTAGACAACATACCATAAAAGGTTCTCTAGAAAAAATGAATGACGGAATTTCAAGGAGGTCCTGCCTCACTACTGTGGAGACGATGAAGAAGAGAAGTTAACCAAGTATTCCGACCAAAGCTTGGGTTATATTTCAAGTTTATATGTTTATCAGTATAAGAAAAACAGAATGAGTAAACTATATACAGACTCGCTAAAACATCAAAATATTCTTGTTTCAAAAATATTCAAGTCGCTTAAAATCCTGATTTTTTGGGGTCTTTTAAAAACTTTTAGACTTTTTTGATCATCAAAATATTATTTCAAAAATATTGAAAACAAAAACAAAAAATTTTGGATGGTCTTGTAAAATCGTATAAGTGCCTTAGGTTAATGTTCCACCATTTACTCCGCAAAATACTTTAAACGAAAAATTCAGCTGTTGCATATTAAATGTAAACAAATATTATATAATTTAATTGAAATGAAAGGGCATTATATTGTAATCATAAATTTTGTTGCAATAATAGAATGTTTGTTTCGTCTTTGTTCATGTATTTATCACTTGCTTAGAAGTATATTACACAAAATATCAGTTTAAATAAAATTTACAATATGTTTGCATAAAATTCCTGGTTTTAATTTTGCCTTTACCGAACAAATCAAAGCATTGATTTTATATAATGAAATCCTAAAATGGTTGCTGATTGAACATTAAATGAATGGCAGAGGCAAGGGATAGTAGCAGCCCTAGAGCCCGGCTGCATACTTGCCATGCAGCCAGAGCCTAAGCCCCCTCTCCAATCACATGGACCCAGTGATCTCTAGGCAATGACTGAATAACCAAGTAGACTTTGTAGGAAATCACCAACAACCAATTAACGGCCCAATTTAATTGGTAATGACATGGCCAGCGAAAGCTAATCCAACCCTATACCAGGATCCAACCTGGGGTCAGTATACTACCAGCCCCAGTCCTTATCACTGCACCACAAAATTCCAGGGAATTTGTCAAAAATTAAAAATACTTTTATGTGATTGTATATATATATATATATATATATATATATATATATATATATATATATATATATATATATATATATATATATATATATATAAATTACCTTTAATTAAATTATAAAATACGTAAAAATACTTTCACTATGGGAACTTGCAATGAGTGATTGAAATCTCTACGGAAACAGGTATTTATAATATCTGATATACAAAAATTATTACAAATCTACATAGCTTCTATGTCAAACTACGTATTTCTACAGTGTGTACTGAGTATCCGCATGCTGACCAATGGTCTTATATTATCTGCTGCTGATTTTGTACTTCACAAGGGACCTTTATTCTCTTGTTAATACAATCGTCTCTATATCATCCTATCCCTGCATCCTCCTCTGTTACACCACACACCTTCATGTCCTCCCTCACCACATCCAACCTCTCCCTCCTACCACCTAGCAGCTCTATCCTCAGCAACCATCTCCCAACATACCCCTCATCCCTCCTCATCACATGTCCAAACCATCTCAGTCTTGTCTCACACCACATCCCCTAACAGTCCTACCTGTGCTGTCCCTCAATAAGTGACAGTACCTCAATCACTACTCTTTGCTCCTAGGTCATTCACAGAGTAAGTGGGCTAGGATCATCTGCTGTGAGGCCCAATAGCCACATACTTAGGATCAGAGAATTCCAAGGATGATTTTGCATAGTTGAATGACTGTTTTTGAGTACACTTAGGCGTTACAGGAAAACACAAACAACTCATTATTAACACTTAAATGGCATACAGAAAGCAATGCAGTCACCTAACTACATGTACGGTAGTTATCAATATTATGTTATGTATAGAAATATGGACCACAGGGTTCATAAAATACAATTTTAAAGTTTTTTCAGATCATTGCAAAGGCACATACAACAGGATATTTGTGGAGTGATAATAATATAATAATAATAATAATAATAATAATAATAATAATAGTAACAATAATAATAATAATAATAATCTCTGTAGTGAAACAAAGTCAAAATTTACATATAAAATTAATCATGAGAATTTATATACAGCATGCCTGTAAAACTAGCATATGAGAGTTTTATATAATCCATGAAATGTAATAATGAAAATACTAGGCTGAGAAAGGGATGATAACGTTTTAAATACATATGGATAGTGGGTTGCTCTAATGAAAATATCTTCAGTAATTAAAGAAAGGTGCGTATCACAAAAGGGGATGAGTATGTTTTGGCGCAGCATTTTGGTGCCAGCTATTTGGGCGCTAAACCTATTTTGGCGACAGACTTTCTGAGGTTGAGATGATTTTTACATTTTGAACACCTAACCTGGCCATCTTTACAAAATGGATGGTACCAAAACGATCACACCAAAATGTCATCACCCAGACTGTATCAACCAACTGTACCATTCTGTCACAGAAAATAGAATTATTGCCATCAGAGAAAACACATAGCAAAGGATACTTTGTTCATAACTAAATGATATGTACAAACCAAAAGGATAACTTAATATTAAGTCAATTAACGATTACCAAAACGACCACAAAATGCCTCATATTTTTCAGCTATTCGAAGAGCTAGCGCTCTTGATTTCTATATACCCATTGCTCGGGGGGCACGTACTTGACCATCCTTGGTCCGGCAGCCGATGTAGGACTAGGAGGTGATGAAAAACCAATAGCGAATGGCGGTTGCGTGGCCGGAGGCAGTGACGTGACTGGGGGAGGGGATGGGCGACGAAAATCTTTGTAAACCATGGCGATCAATAGGAAAATGCCACCGATGATTTTCTCCACAAATGCCAACACACTCTGCAGGAGGGGCGTCACATTGTGGAAGAATACACTGACCGTGTGGATGAGCTGCAGAAGGTTATGGTGCGTCTCTCTGATCAAGGTCACTAAACCTACCACTAGAGTCATGCAAAGCACAATGACAAACCTGAAAGACAATTTTAAAATAATTATTTCGTGTCATAAATATTTATCATGCTTTGCTTCAAGTCCTAAATACTGCAATAATTTTGGCAGTCCAAAGTGAAAAAAACAAAAGAAAACTCATAAAAGACTGTGCCATGGCACCAGCTACCCACTGCAATACTACAACTGAAGGTATTTTGGATTTAAACAGGACAGCTCGATGCTGAGTCTTCCTTCAGTGGCTGTTCTTTTCCTATGCCTACATCTACACCGAATATTGTGGCGTGTTCATTACACATTCTTACTACTGTATTCCTTCACAACTGATAAGTCACAACTACTCCTATCTCTGTTTTCCTTTGCTTTAGGTCTTCATTACTTTGACTATTATTGCATCATTTCTTTTTAATTTGCTTAGCATTTTCTTGTGTCTGCCTTGTACTTGAGCTGCTACTTTTCTAAAGTGTCTTCTTGGCCTGGAACCGATGAGATCAACTTTCTTTACCTGTCCCAGTGTCACCTTATTAAAAAAATACACACACACTCTAACAAGACTTCACATCCTAAGTCCAAAACTTAATTTAATATGTTGGAAGAATCACATAATCTCATTAAAAATAAACTATAAAAAATTACCGCAAAAGCCCATTTTATGGTTAAGCTCATTTTGTACATAACGAGTCATAGAATCTGAACTTTTCATAATTATATATCATTTGATGGAGATCTCGGGTGGGAGGGAAGTTCATAAGAACTTATAAGGTCCAATATATAACGAACTACAGTGACAACAAAACAGCTCCTTGTTAAAGTGACAAAACCATAGTTTCTCCAAAACTACAGAATCTAGTTATGACCCAATTCAATACTTGGTGCTACATTAGCGGACAGTCTAGCTCACTATTCTGTGTGTACCTAACCAAACCTAACAAGGTTAGGTTAGATTAACTGGTTACATTAGTACCCTAACATAACCAGACTAATCTAACCTAACCTAGTTAGGTTAGAGTACAAAACATTACAGAGAATGAAGAAGACTACACGCTAAAGTAACACAGAGTACTTAATATGAAATGCACCTGATGGTATCTCTCATATTTGATAAAGTAAAAGCTGAACCCAATGTTGCTAGGACGACCGAGAGGTCGATCAGTTTTAACTGCTCAAGCCAATCTTGTACTTGGGCAGTCATGGACTCAAACTCGTGCCCAGGCCCTCGCAGAGCCAGTTCCTTCCGCCGTTTCCTTCGAGCAGCTGCCACTTCACCGTCATGAGGATGGATGCTCCTGTGGGGGTATATATGTATCTTTACTTTGCATTAACAAATAAAAATTATATATGGAGGGGGCAAAGTACCTCCTCCGTGTTCCACTGCATGTGGTAAAAGTTGACTAAATGGACAAAGCAAGGGGACTGGGAATCCTGTTTTCTATTTTCCTCCCACAGAGGCTCAAGTTTTTTGCTTTGATTCAGCCACCCCCCCTCTTAAGAAGGACTATGGCCTTTGTACATGGAGATTAACAAAGCCAACTTCTGCAGTAGTGAGCAGGGCATTCACAACCATAACATAGGAAAACCAAGCAACTGTTAAAAACTCAGATTTTAAACTACTTGTTGTTACTTTTCAACAAGCCAAATCTCTCTTTGAAGCTAGAAGCACAACTTGAATGAGAGATCTAATGGACCAAGGAAAAACTTTTAATTACATTCTTTATTTTAAAATGGCACCATATTCTGCAAAAGACTGCAGGACGGCCACAGCTGTACAAAAGAATGAAGGCAGTAAGGTGTTAGTTATACTGTACCAAAAAGTGTAACTCTAAGTTATTATGTACTTTTCCATCTTTAAAATAAATTCTTTTAGCCTTGAACATGTAACAGGATTATATACCACTTTGTGATGTAAAGATACAGGTTTCCAATATATGTTCCATATACGTGTATATCAGTTAAGAGGAAAGGCTGAGAAAGTTAAATTACCATGACTTGAAGCAAGAAGGAACGAAGGGACATTGGTAACGGCTTTTAAATTTCTTCCAGGTTTTGACAGAGTGGATACATACATACAAAATATAAATAAATACGATGGAATCTGAATCAATCCATAGACAATATTATGATGGATATACTTTTGTAAAGGGTTTCATTTTTAAGTTTTTAATTATGGTTTTTGAAAGATGATATTTCACATCTTATGAATATGAAAATGAATTTACGAGAAACACATATCTAATAACTCAATCCTGATTCAATATCTAACTTGGGGATAGCTTGTACAAAATAGACACTCAAATTACTCCTTCAGTAAGAAATGTTAATACGTTACACAAACAGAGGACAGATTTTGTAAAGAACAGCAACCCTAAAATATTCTAAATTTATTTGTATTTACAAGGCAAGTCACCAAACCAAATCTAAGCTAACCTAAATTATCATACCCTAACTCAACCCAACCTAACCTAAATTAGCATGACCTATCCTAAGAATCTACAGGGTTATTAAACTTCTGGGAGGTTACTTATCTTTACGAGATCCGAGTAGACATACCTAATGATCTTAAGCGTGACCTTCAGTCCAAACTGCGGTTGTAAGGCAACTCCGGTAACCGCAAACCAGTAGTGTCCAGGAGCCGGAGGAGTCGATAACAAACTCCAAACACAGTAACATGGGCAGTTAAAGCCCGGAGCTGCAATTTAAACATGGCACTATGTAAAGGTCCTGCTTTTTTTGAACATATACAAAAGAGGATAATGAAGAAATAATGCTTTTATGGGTCACCATTTATGTTTTATGAGTCACTGGTCCACCTATTATGAGGGTGGACAAAGATTGGAGCTGGAGAATTACGGCTGGATGCTCTTTCTAACAACCTGAGGTTAGCTCGATCGCGGTTCTGTCATCTCCCTAGTTGAGTGTTCTAACCATTATGCTACTGCAGTACCCATATTGTAATAATGAAATAATATAGTTAATTTTAGCTGAATCACAAGTATATCATATTTACTTCAAATTGCCCTACTCTGTGATATTTATTGTTGCATATCACTGTTGCCTATTCCCATAAACAGAATTGACCAAATAATAAGTCCCCCTGCTCTATTTTAACTTGTTTTGGATATTGGGTACCTGAATCAGTTAAATATTCTGAAGGCCACTTAGGTCATAGGGATATAGTCCAAACTTCTGAGCGACTGCAAGAGGGTGACAGTTTATAGTTTTTATACAACTTGACGCAAAAGGAAAAAGTACAATAAAAAAAACGAGGAAAAATGTTCGCAGATATCTAAACAAGTACAAAACCAAGTATTACACTGTTCCCATATATTAGAAACAAATGTGCTAAATTGTGTACAAATAAATATATACCTTATAAGATAGTAATGTGTGTCAGAATATATCATTAAAAACAAAAAATACTGGATCATTATACAGTAATTCTTTACTTCCAATTTTATTAATTCAAAAACTGCCATGTGAATTTGGAACTTGAAACATATACAGTGGCTGAGACAGAGCACACATATTTACCAGAAGCTGATATACCTATATCACTCCACTTAGCTCTTTGGGGGTAAAGAGTTGCCACAATTCCCCCTACCTCCCTGCTTGAGGCATCCACAGGGTAACTGGGTAAGGATCTTCTGTCATAAGGCCCGAAAGGTGCAACTGGTTTACCCCACTGTTTCAACTTAAAATATGAATCCCACATATTGAAAGCTAGTAAATAATGTAAAAATAATTGTCACTTACGCGTCATATTAATCCATTTCGTACCGTCCTCCACACCAGGGATGCTTCTAATGATGGCAGTTAGAGCATGGTTCATTTCTTCTTCCCATTCATCCACCTCTATAACATCTCTGTACCCTGCCAAATGTTCCACCCACTTTCTCTCTTCCACCCAGCCTGAGAAAATACAGCCATTCAGTTTCTCCTGAATGTACTCGAAGCTACCAGGGGTGAACTTTGATTTAACGGTGGTTTTGGGACTTCGCTGTTTCTTGGTAGACACTACGGACGAGTCCAAATCTCTACTGGTTTTGGTCGCTGCTTTCTTATTCTTCTTTAATTTTGTTTTTGGTTTGCTACCTGATGATTCGTGCATGAATAAAGTCGCATGTGTATCAGACATTTTGCCTCCACTAGCATGAGCTACAGTTTCAGAACTTGGTACCGAGTCCTTTCTAATTCCTTTAGGCTGAATGGCAAACGAGATGGAATGTGTGACGCATTCTGAAGGAGGGTGACAAGTCCCATCCAACACACTGTAACTATGCAAAGAACTTAGCGACTTACCATCAATGCACATGTACTCATCTTCTTTCTCCATCTTATCCTTATCACACTCATTCTTATCAGCTAAGCTATCACTCAGCTTCCCAATATCTGGAAGATTACCATCTTTGCCTCTTTGTTGGTTTTTATAGTTCCCAATTTTATCTTCATCATCATCGGTGCTTGATAACGGCATACGCGCAATTACTGTCACGTTTTCTCCGGTAGAGGAAGACGTGTCTTCATCATCGATGCTGGGTATATCTTCCGACACCTTAGTAAACAGCGGTTTTTTCTCAGCAACAGCATCCTGGCTCTCCATAGGGAGAGGCAGACAAATCTACCCCTATAACAAAAAATAAAATACTCCATTATGTTGATTAATGGCTGAAAATGGTGAGAATTTTACCAAATCTTGTCAACTTATATCCTACATTCCCCAGGAAAATAACTCATATCGTTGAAGTTAAGGAAAATATTGTGAATTTCAAATTTATTTTCTTCCAGGAGAAAGAAATATCTAAAAGCAGTCTATTACAACTTGACGCTACCTAACGTACAAGTTTAGCTTAAATCTTTCTGAAAACTTAAGCAATCTCATGATTACCTTGTAATATCTGAGGTTAGCTCTGGTTAGGCTATATTGGTTTAACCTACCAATACAAATTGTTGGCATTTGTAGGGAGCCCAATATACCTTTGAACAATTAATTAGGTTGGTTAGGTTAGTGACTGGGGGTCACTGCCCCCCAACTCCTATACTTAATTTAGACTGAGAATTCTGGTTTTTCTAATTATTTTGCTATGTAAAATGATCGATTAATGACAAAGTAAATAATTTCACATAAAAATACAATAACTAAATTTGAGTACGCAAATCTGCCGATACCGCTTTGTTTCCGGTTGCTATGGGAGTGCTTAACTAAAAAAAATTATACGATAAAAATAACTAGCAAAATCAATCACTCCACACAAATTAACGTTAATATAACTAGATATTAACATTACTTCAATGACGGGCTTAAAATTCACAATTACCATATCTTTTTATTTATTCCTATCCCTGTCAATTCACGTCATTGCAAATAGGTTATACTGTCTAGAATACAGGCTTTAAATTGGAATACTACAATAATACCCTACAATAATGCAGTTTTCATCAGTATTAATGGAAAATTCAGTTTGAATTAAAAAAAAAAAAAATTAAGTTGGGCAGTTTCCATATAAGAATTATATATATATATATATATATATATATATATATATATATATATATATATATATATATATATATATATATATATATATATATATATATATATATATATATATATATATATATATATATATATACAATTATAAACATACAATTATAATCTCTTTAAATGTGTAAATAAGCATAGAAACACGAGAAAACAGACCTTTAAATTACCAAAATAAAGAAATGTCACTTTCACAGCAGAAGCAATAGGAATAAATAGATAGATACGTACGAACTCACGAATGTACGGAAGGCAAATATAAAGATATTGTGATATTCCGAACTGAAGTCCAAACTCCAATTGTTTATAATTTATTAATATAGGTTGTATAGTTATAAAAAAATATAATAATGACATTTATTACTATATATATATATATATATATATATATATATATATATATATATATATATATATATATATATATATATATATATATATATATATATATATATATATATATATATATATATATATATATATATATATATATATATATATATATATATATATATATATATATATATATATATATATATATATATATATATATATATATATATATATATATATATATATATATATTTACTGCTATAATTGGTTGCAATTAATGTAGTTTTGCTAAATATATCTTTCAAAAACCCAAACTATTATCAATTAAAAAAACTTTTACAACATACAGGAATTACATAGCAATATAAGCGTTTATGACTATATATATATATATATATATATATATATATATATATATATATATATATATATATATATATATATATATATATATATATATATATATATATATATATGGTGTGGTTTTGGTTTTACGTCACGAACTCCCTTTTCTGCTAAGGGCTAGGACGGTTGCCTTCTTGCGAAGGACTTGTTTTGGCAGATGTAATCGTTACCCTGAGTGTATGCCCTTACTAACCTCAGTCCGTAACGGGGCGCGAACTCTCGAATCTGACGCCTCAGAGTCGCGGAAGCTACCATTTTGCCACGGAGACTACACCTCTATATATATATATATATATATATATATATATATATATATATATATATATATATATATATATATATATATATATATATATATATATATATATATATATATATATATATATATATATATATATATATATATATATATATATATATATATATATATATATATATATATATATATATATATATATATATATATATATATATATATATATATATATATATATATATATATATATATATAAGCATTATGATTCTATATACACCTGTTTACTGGCAATATTTATAAAATATTAAGTACCAAGTTATCTGTTTAAAGTTTAGCCAATGTGCGAGTTCAGTATTACTGAATACCGTAATTTGTTCTGGTGTACCGGCAGTTACAAAAGAAAAAAAATCTTAATTTGTGGTGGGTTTTAAGTCACCGTCTCCCTTTTATACTAAGGGCTAGGTAGGTGTCCTTTTAGCGAAGGCTTTTAGTTTGGGCAAGTGTGACCGCTACGCCGAGTAAATGACCAGTAACTTCAGACTCTGTTTGGTCGCTAACCCTCGACCTGATTATTCAAAGTAGCGAGTGTTACCGCTCGGCCACGGTGGCCACAGTATATCCGTAAATGAAGCTATACAAATATTTTGCTCTTATCTTCCCTCAGTTTTGTCAAAGGTGAGTTTGACGCCATATTAGTTCGGTTAATTTTATTAATATGTATCTAGTTTAAAAGTAAATTCATTTGTCTATATAGACTATAATTATGATAATATTAATTATGAATTTGCAACAAAAGCTGCCTTTTGTTTTCATAGCTAACTTTTGGGTGGTCTTCAGACACGTGGATATGACCTAGAACAGGTTTTAAACATATCTGTATTCTCTGAGTGGGCCTAAGCTAGAATATGCTGCATTTTTCTAGAATTCGGAATCTGAAAATCATTGTTGGAATACATGTAGTTTAGGTACAAGATACAAAATAAAATTGTTATGCTCGAGATCTTAAGACAGATGAAATAAGAATAGCTTCCCGAGTAACAATTGATTGCATATAATTAAAAAATAATTTCACAGAACTTGAAAGTTCGTATTTAAAAAGTTAAGCATATGTTTAAAGGAAAAATAAAATTTCTTTACGATTATTTTGCAATTTTCGACAGTACCTACCACTTAAAATGTTCGGGAAGTAAAAAATCTGAAGTACTACACACACACACACACACACACACACACAACACACACACACACACACACACACACACACACACACACACACACACACACACACACACACACACACACACACACACACACACACACACACACACACACACATATATATATATATATATATATATATATATATATATATATATATATATATATATATATATATGAATCATTATGTAATGTGCTTATTTGGTTATATATATATATATATATATATATATATATATATATATATATATATATATATATATATATATATATATATATATATATATATATATATATATATATATATATATATATATATATATATATATATATATATATATTTCACTTTTGCATAAAGGGAAGAAAAAAATCAGAAAAGATTCATTAAAGATATACATATACACGGTATTTTTAATATACAGAAATTAAATTTGGAAAAAAATTAAATCTATCGAATAGATATCTGTATTGTTACAAATACAGAAATAAAATCTTCAAAAATGTTTAATTATAAATGAATACATTTGTTTCTGTATAAAGGGCATAAATATTTTGTTGTTCCGGTTTTACGTCACGGACTCCCTTATCTACCAAGGGCTAGGACGGTTGCCTTCTTGCGAAGAACTTGTTTTGGCAGATGTAATCCTTACGCTGAGTGCATGCCCTTGCTAACCTCAGACCGTGACGGGGCGCGAACCCTCGACCTGATGCCTCAGAGTCGGAGACGCTACCGATTGAGCCACGGCAACTAAAGGGCATAAATGTTTTGTACTGTTCTATATATAAATGTATGCAATACAAAACGCCCATATTTAAGAAAGAAAGACTCCAATTAACTATATTTCTAATATTTCCCAACTAATTTTTGCTTTGCACACTATCTATATAAATCCTTTAAATAGTTATTTCAGCATTAAAATGTTATCAAGTAAAGATATGCTACCCCAGTACATTAAATAACCCTGTATATTGTTAGAGTAGGTTACTTAGGTTATGTTAGATTAGGTTAGTATCTGTTAGATTAAGTTTTAACCTAACCACTTACGAGGTACCTTCATGAACTGGGGCAGCTAATCTTTACCTGATCCAATATAAAAATCTACTATGTTAATGCACATCTATTTTTAAGAATTAACATAAGTACATACCCAATTATTCAATTTTACACAATGCTTAGCATATCTTATATATATATATATATATATATATATATATATATATATATATATATATATATATATATATATATACATACATACAGAGTGGATAGAGTGGATAGGGATCGATATTTTGATATGGCTGGCGAAGATGTCGACGTCCTCGCTGTTAACATCCAACTTCAAGGCAGCTGCATAGACCTGTACAACATTTACAGACCACGGAAAGGTAGCTTAGACCTGACTACCCTCTTCGGGCTAACCAGTCATCGTGACTTGGTAATAGGAGGCGACTTCAACGCGCACCACCCAAGATTCAGGTATGAGCGCCCCTGTGCTGCAGGCAGACACATCATGAGCATGCTGAATGACCAAGAAGATGTCTCCCTGCTCAACGATCATGAGCCAACACACGACAGAGGTGGAATACTGGACCTCACCTTTGTCTCCAATTCCCTAAAGCAGGACGCCACATGGAGAGTTCATCCCCTGGTCACAAGCGACCACTATGGGATCCATCTCACACTGCCAATTCCTGAAATCTTCCAAATCCCTGCTCCTCCCCCTCGATGGAATTTCAAGAAGGCCGACTGGGGCCGATTCCAGGAGCACCTCAGCAATTGGTTTTCAGCCTACGTACCATCTGAAGACATCGACCAAGCAGAGGCCGAGCTAGTCAATGCCCTGCAAGCTGCAGCAAACTCCTCCATACCCCTCTGCAAACCACAACACACCACTCATCGGGACAGATGGTATTACTGTGACAGAGTTAAAGAACTCAACCACCGGCTCAACGTCATTCGGAAAATGCACAGGAAACGTCGCACTGAAGACTCCTACCGCACTCTCCAGGCAGTCAAACAACATGTCCATGAAGAGACTCGCAACATCAAGAGGAATAAATGGCTAGAGTGGTGTTCCAACCTAGATGCTCACACCTCTGTGGGCCAGATGTGGAGGAGCATCAACTCCTTTGCTAAAGGAAAACCTCCTAAAATCACCCCCCACAGGGATCCTAGCAGGGCAGCAGAAGAACTCGCCATCAAATTCGCGGATAGAGCAAGCTCTAACCAGCTCCCCATCACCACCAGAGCAACACTCCAGGACCTCACCACTGCAAGATGGGAAGAAATAGAAGAGGCCATCAACACTGAAGATGAAACAGATGCTCCATTCTCCCTGACTGAGCTACTAAGAGTAAGCAAAAGCTCTAAGAACACAGCCCCAGGTGCCGACAGAATAACATACACAATGATCCAAAAAATGGGGCCCCAAGGGGAGCTTGCTCTACTCTTTCTGATCAATTTGACATACACACGAAGAATCAGACCAGCCTCATGGAACAGAGCAGACATTCAGCCCATCCCAAAACCACAGGACCCTGACAACCCTCGCCCCATCTCCCTCCTAAGCTGCCTGAGCAAGACGGCAGAAAAGATGGTACTTAACAGAGTCCGCTGGAAATGCCCACCCTTCCCAGAAAACATGTTTGCCTACCAGCCTGGCTTAGGCACCTCAGAATGCATAGCCTCCATGCTATCATTTCTCAACAACAGCCGTGGTTACATCGTTTTTCTAGACCTAGAGAAGGCCTTTGAACTAGCCAATGTGCCGGCAATACTCTCTGCTCTCGTATCCAAGCAGATCAAAGGTAACCTTCTCTCGTGGATCAAGCAGAGTCTACAAAATCGTAGTGCACGAGTCAAAGTAGATGGGCACTACTCCACCTACAAAATCCACGAAAATGGGACCCCCCAAGGTGGAATCCTTAGCCCCTTCCTATTTAATTGTCTCATGGAAAAACTCATGCACATCGCACTACCGCATGGAGCCAAACTCTTCAACTATGCGGACGACTTTGCCCTTGTCACAATAGGACACAGAAACTCTAACAAGACACAGCGCTGCCTCACCAAGATTCACCGAGCCTCCATCTCCCTTGGAGTAAGAATCAATGCCCGCAAAACCAAGGCCCTTCCCATCCACCAGTGGAGACCAGACACTAATCTGGTCATAGGTAATGAACCTGTGGACTGGGTTACCAAACACCAATACCTGGGTGTAATCATCGACCAAGGACTAACCTTTGGACCAGAAATTCAGTACTTGCGCGACAGGTGCAGCCAGCGACAAGCGATCCTTCGTCGGATGTCGGGCCTCTACGATGGTGCATCATTTAATGTCCTCAGAACCTTCTATGTACAAGCCATACGCAGCCTCATTGACTATGCTTGTCCCACACTCTGGCTACTAAAAGACCGACAGTGGGACAAAATAGAAGTAATTCAAAACAACGCCACACGTACCATGCTAGGAGCCCCCATGTGGACCAAGAGAGAAAACCTCCAGATGGAATCGGGACTCATTCCACTCAAACTCAGAGCTCAGCAAAGACTGACCCTCCTTGTGGCCAAAACCACCACTGCCCAACATAAATGCCTAGCTGGCACAAATCTCCATCTAGCCCTCAATCGCCAGCCCAACCACCATCCTAGAACCTGGGCAGCCAAGGTCTGCGCTAGCCTGCAAGCACTGCCAGTCAGGGAGAGCATCCTAGCCAAGATACAAGACACACCGCTTCCTGAATACAGATGCCCACCCCCATGAAATGACCAACCACTCGATATAAAGATCGAGCTCCCTGACAACCCCAAAAGCTTGGTAAATCCGCTTGTCCTTAAAAACATATATAAGGACAAAATACAGAGCTGGAGCAGGCCAAACTCTCAAGTCTACTACACTGACGGTTCAGTAAACCAAGATACTGGAGCCTCAGCCGCCGCCTTCATCACTGGAAACCACGTCCTATCCTGGAGACTGTCAAACTCCTGCTCATCGCTCCAGACCGAGCTTGTGGCCATAGCCAACGCCCTTGACTGCTTCATCCAGCAAGAAGCTGACCATGCCCTTATTCTCTCTGATTCTAAAGGCGCCTTACAGGCCATCAAGAAGCCACTCCTCAGAGACAATATTCGCATCATCACGACCATCCTCAGCCACTACCACAGGATAACCAGCCTTGGAAAAGCCATCACTCTTGCCTGGATTCCCAGCCACGTCGGCATCAAGGGAAATGAGGAAGCCGATCAAGCCGCCAAACAAGCCACTCTCATAGCAGAAATCCAGATATCTCTGTCTCCTGGGATGCAACAGATTAAAAATAAAGCCACCAAGTCACTCCTTAACACCTTAATAACTAAACACAACCTGTGCACAGACATTGGCTCCCCCTCCACCTGGTGGTACAAAGCCACCACTGATCTTCGGCGTATCACCCTGCCGAAGAGCCTTCGACGAAGCACTGAGGTCAATGTGTACCGTCTGAGACTTGGGTACAAGTGCACCTGGCAAATAGTAGAGAATATCATCAAGGAATGCACCTTTTGCCAGGTAGCCTCACCACATCCACTGCTACACTACATCCTGGAATGTGATTCTTTTTCAGAGATTCGACGGAAAACTGGTGCCCCCGCAACATCTAGCGAAGACCCAAATGCCCTTCAGGTTGCTAGCTCCATCATCAGACTAGCAACAAATAACCACATGAACAGTCTATCAAATATTATCAGACAATACCCTCCACCAAGATAGCCATGCAATAACTCTTTCTCTCTCCCCCAAAACAGGAATTCATTTATGTTGTTTGATGTAAACTAATAATTCACAACTGAATATTTATGCTCTCCGTTATCTTTACAGTTTGGCACAATCATCACCAATAACAAGAATTCACCCCACCTCCTCACCAACAGGAAAGCCCATTCGCCAGCAAGAGCGAATACCACGTACACTCCGAAGAAAATCTCACCCCACCTGCGGGCCACAAGTGGAAGGTCCGCTCACCCTCAAGGGTGAACATCCAACAAACAAAACAGAGGTCATAGTTTGAAGCTTCGTAAGAAAACTTCTTTGCAGGATGTAAGGAAATACTTTTTCAGTGTAAGAGTAGTTGATAATTGGAATTGGCTAAGCGAGGAGGTAGTTAATGCTATCTCAATCCATAGTTTTAAGGACAGGTATGATAAGTATCACTAAGTCTAAAATGGAACCGATCAGGAGACGGGAAGATACGAGCTTTGGGCTCTTTCCCGTAAACACAATTAGGTAATCACATACATACATACATACATACATACATACATACATACATACATACATACATACATCTGAACTATAGACCAGTTTCCTTGACCAGCATAGTTTGCAAAGTTATGGAGAAACTACTAAGGAAACATATCTCTCTTCACTTGGAATCCTTCAACTTTTTGTCAGTGAGGCAACATGGCTTCAGAGAAGGTAGATCAACAGTAACAAACTTATTAGAATTTTATGATGAGGTAAGCCAAATCTTACAGGAAAGAGAGGGATGGGCAGATTGCATATTCCTAGACTTCCAGAAAGCGTTTGACACTGTTCCACATGGGAGACTTATTAGGAAGCTGCAATCAATGGCTAGAATAGGTGGAAATGTTTTGGAATGGATAAAAACTTACTTAGAAGGAAGGAAACAGAGGGTTAGAGTAAGACACTCAGTGTCTGAATGGAGAAGAGTTAGTAGTGGAGTTCCACAGGGTTCAGTTTTAGGGCCACTTTTGTTCCTTGTATATGTAAATGACCTACCAGAGTCTGTAAATTCATTCATGAATATGTTTGCAGATGATGCAAAGATTGTGAAGAAAGTAAAAAAACAAGAACAATGGTATAGAACTTCAGGAGGATCTAAATAATCTGCATGTGTGGTCAGAAAAGTGGCTAATGAAATTCAATACTTTAAAATGTAAGGTAATGGGAATGGGTACAAGTGCAAGAAGGCCCAAGCTTGACTACTCGGTGGCTGGAGTACAACTTCAAGAAACAGAAAATGAGAGAGATCTAGGAGTAAACATACTGGCAGATTTGTCTCCAGAAATACATATAAATGGCATAGTAAGGGCAGCATATGCATTCTTATCAAATGTTCAGAAATATTTATGTAACCTATGTGAGGCCAAAACTCGAATATGCAGCCCCCTTTTGGAATCCGCACTTGAAAAAGCACATAGCTAAGCTTGAAAAAGTTCAAAGACATGCCACGAAACTGGTACCAGAAATACGCAATCTCAGTTATGATGAGAGGCTGAGGGAATTAGACTTACCATCACTCGAAGCTAGAAGAGTGAGGGGGGATATGGTGACAGTCTTTAAATTCCTTCATGGTTATGATAGAGTGGATAGGGATCGATATTTTGATATGGCTGGCTCTAGAACTAGAGGTCATAGTTTGAAGCTTCGTAAGAAAACTTCTTTGCAGGATGTAAGAAAATACTTTTTTCAGTGTAAGAGTAGTTGATAATTGGAATTCGCTAAGCGAGGAGGTAGTTAATCCTATCTCAATCCATAGTTTTAAGGTTAGGTATGATAAGTATCACTAAGTCTAAAATGGAACCGATGAGGAGACGGGAAGATACGAGCTTTGGGCTCTTTCCCGTAAACACAATTAGGTAATCACACACATACATACATACATACATATATATATATATATATATATATATATATATATATATATATATATATATATATATATATATATATATATATATATATATATATATATGTACTTGGTATATGCATTTACAAGTACTGTACGCAATATTGTATATTAAATTGCATTTGAAAATGACTTGTTCAGGGATAAATGCTAATGTACTTTCAAACTGCATATTTTTGTACTTACAAAATATAACTGGAAATGAAAAAAGTTTAAATATCGTTGGTTGAAATATTTGTGTACATACAAGATTAGTTTTTAATCTAATGAATGTTTAAGTGTATACAAAAAGCCATTCATACTTAACTTGAAGGTAACTTTGTAAATACATATTCACGCACAAAGTTTCTTATACTTAGTTTAATATTTACACATACGAACAGCAATAGGTTAAAATTTCAATTTTTTTTTACATTTGCAAATATTTACATATGCGTAAAATACGATTGAACAAAAATCAAAACTTACGATTATTACAAATACTTACCCCAAATACACCCCTGAAATAGAAAGTTCCCTAAAAGGGCCCTGATCCTATTCGAGGTTGCATGAGGAGTTTCTACACATAATATACAGAAAATATGCTTATTTTCATAAGCTAAAGAACTTGTTACTAACCTGGATAGACACTCCGTATCGCCTGACACAGAAATCAAGTGTTGACCCATTCAGTGCCACACGTGTCAAGATGGTTGAAGAGAGGGTATACAAATAAGAATAAAATATGCTGAAATATACTACTATACTGTATGCGACGCAGAGTATATTTAGGAGTATTGCATTGTCAGTTCATAGATTGGTTTCTTACCTCCACCAACGACGTTCTCTTCAATAGGCACTAAGCCCATCTTGTATCAAATGACACGCATACTTACATACATGCATACATACACTTCTCTTACATATACATGTATACAGACATGTGTACTCACATATATTATGAATGCCTTGAATATTATTATTATTATTATTATTATTATTATTATTATTATTATTATTAGTTAGTAGTAGTAGTAGTAGTAGTATGAGTGTTTATATTTTAGTGAAAGTAATATCTTTGTGGTGAATTTAACATATAATAATATCATATTGTTTTGAAGATAAAGACACAGCTCGTTTATGTAAAAAAAAAATGCACATAACTGGAAACTTTATTTGGTTTATCTGTTCTATTAATCTCCCATTTTATTTCAATGTGATTTGAGGACAGAAAAAACAACGAAAAAGTTTCCAAATAATGTGATTTTATTTTTTTTTTAAATAAAAGAATAACATAATCTTCACTATATTTATTTGATTGAATATATAGTAAATATCAGAAAAAGTTAAACAAAAGGTTTATTTGTAAGTCTATATATTTATTTATTTCCTTATTTATTCATTCATTCATTATCAATGTAGTGGCTGTGATCAGAGGTCCCAGTGCTCATAGCTAGAAGAGGAGTCAATTGATTCTTTATTATTTAATAATTCTGTTATTGTTACGATAAAATCTTGCCATCGCTTCTCCCATAACCGCATCAGCTGAGACTTGCCATATTCGTCTAGCGTCGAATACCTGTAGGGGAGACAAGATTCGTGGATTTTAGAACTAAACAAATTATATTTTATTGATTTAATGTTCATGTAGAGAAGGATTACCTATACTTGTGGATACTGGAGGGATTGTCTAAATCTGTGGACTCTGGAAGGGATGATCTTAATTTGTGGACACTGGAGGGATTATCTTAATGTGTGGACACTAGAAGTGATTATCATTACTTATAAAAACTGGGAGAACTTTCTTGCCTAGTGGACACTGGTAGGGATTATCTTTATTAGTAGACATTGGGGATGGATTAACTTATGGACACTGGAAGGGATTATTTTAATAAACACCCAGTAGGATTATCTGCACTTTGATCACCAAAATGAATATAAACCTGGCCGAATCTCTCCATTCCTTACTTTATGGAATTCAAGGCGAGTTGTTTAAGGAATCTCAGGTCTGCTTTTCCTCCTCCTAGGACCATGAAAGCTTGATAAAAATCATGTGACAGTGGATCAGCCTCCCAGGAACCTCTTCCATCTCCCGATACAACGATGGGGAAACCTTCCGATATCAAAATTGCCGCTGGATGATTCCGAAGATCCGATATGAGGTTTAGGACCTGACGAGCAAAGGTAAATATTGGTATTAAGTGTACTTTGGCGAGGTTAGGTTATAACCTCACGGGTCCGGCATAAACTACTCAAAAGTTTCATCATATCTAATGATTAGTTTGTTTACGTGATGAATATCAATGAAGGAACGCAGTAAAACATTGTTTTGCCCTTATTATGTTTCACAATTGCTCATCAATTGAATAATACGGATACAGACATGCTGGAGCTGAGGGATTAAACCCGGATACTGGTTACACAGCAGCATGTACAATAGAATACAGTCATAATTAAGTCTACCTGGGGACCGCTTTAGCTCAGTGGTAGAGTGAGCGGATTGAGAGTCGACTAATAGGAGCTCATTCCCAACCCAGGGAGTTCCTCCAGCTTTATTCTCCCCACCTCCAAGATGTCTGTGTCCACCCCCATTTGAAGTGGAACTCATTATGTGACATAAACCCACCTGGTTAGATATGGGACACACTTCGATTGGGATATCTCTTTCCAAGGCTAAGCGTTTAGCTTCGGGGTGTTTAGCGAGGGCATAACCGTGACCTATTCGAGAGGCGTTTAGCAAGAGAGCATCAATGAGGTTTTCGTCAGTAGACATCCCCTGCCAATCTATAAATAAACAGAAGAAAGGATAATGATAATATTAATAACGATAGTAATAATAATAATAATAATTATTATTATTATTATTATTATTATTATTATTTATTATTATTATTATTATTTATTATTATTATTATTATTATTATTATTATTATTATTATAATAAAAGAAAAATAAGTTAGCAATATATTAAAGTATATGTTTATGGATTCCTTTATATGCATTTTTCTACTGTAACAGATAGATAAATAGATAGATAGAGAGAGAAAGAGAGAGAGAGAGAGAGAGAGAGAGAGAGAGAGAGAAAATTGAAAAAATCAAAGAAGATATTTACTAATACACCACTGTACAAAAAATGTAACTTTGCGTTGTAAATAAAACGTCAATGGAAGATAAACAAATAAACAAAACGTGAGTAGAGAATAAAATAAAATAAAAAACTTGATTAAACGTTAATGGAGAATATATGATGCTTGATTAGTTGATTCGGTTTTTATGTCACAAACTCCCTTTTCTACTAAGGGCTAGGACGGGTATATATAAATAAACAAAATAAAATGTTAATAGAGAATGAACAAACAAACAAACTATATAAAACGTTAATGGAGAATTAGCAAACAAATTAACAAAATTCTTAGAATCTAGATCATACTTGTCTCTCCTGCGTGATAAAAGACGGCCATCGGTTCGTCTCCTTCGGACAATGCGAGAAGTGGATCAAGAAATTCCACCAAACTTTTCCCTTCCAATTCGTGGCCGACCAAGTCAAAACCGATCAGGAAATCCGGGAAAATTTTCCTCAGCTTTTTGGCTAATAAAACGTGTTCCCACAGAACGTCAACTGCCTTGCTGTGGACAGGACGAAGAATAGAATTAATGACGATAATTTTGTTGACTCTGTTTTTATTCGTGTTTTGTTTTAAGAAATCAAGTTGAATTCATTCATTCTCTCTCTCTCTCTCTCTCTCTCTCTCTCTCTCTCTCTCTCTCTCTCTCTCTCATATATATATATATATATATATATATATATATATATATATATATATATATATATATATATATATATATATATATATATATATATATATATATATATATATATATATATTTATATATATACACACACACACACACACACACACACACACACACACAGTATTAGAGAACATCAATCTTACAGCCACAGAGGTATGCAAAGCGCTGATGGATTTAGATGTTCATAAAGCTACAGGTCCCGATGACATATCCCCTCATGTGCTTAAAAAATGCGCAAGCACAATATCAGTGGCACTAAGTATCATATTTAAGGAGTCACTGGAGTCGGGGGAGATTCCAAGATGCTGGAAACAAGCAAATGTGATACCTATCTTCAAAAAGGGAAGGAGGGATACGGCTCTGAACTATAGACCAGTTTCCTTGACCAGCATAGTTTGCAAAGTTATGGAGAAACTACTAAGGAAACATATCTCTCTTCACTTGGAATCCTTCAACTTTTTGTCAGTGAGGCAACATGGCTTCAGAGAAGGTAGATCAACAGTAACAAACTTATTAGAATTTTATGATGAGGTAAGCCAAATCTTACAGGAAAGAGAGGGCTGGGCAGATTGCATATTCCTAGACATCCAGAAAGCGTTTCACACTGTTCCACATGGGAGACTTATTAGGAAGCTGCAATTAATGGCTAGAATAGGTGGAAATGTTTTGGAATGGATAAAAACTTACTTAGAAGGAAGGGAACAGAGGGTTAGAGTAAGACACTCAGTGTCTGAATGGAAAAGAGTTAGTAGTGGAGTTCCACAGGGTTCAGTTTTAGGGCCACTTTTGTTCCTTGTATATGTAAATGACCTACCAGAGTCTGTAAATTCATTCATGAATATGTTTGCAGATGATGCAAAGATTGTGAAGAAAGTAAAAAACGAGAACAATGGTAGAGAACTTCAGGAGGATCTAAATAATCTGCATGAGTGGTCAGAAAAGTGGCTAATGAAATTCAATACTTCAAAATGTAAGGTAATGAGAATGGGTACACGTGCAAGAAGGCCCAAGCTTGACTACTCGGTGGCTGGAGTACAACTTCTAGAGACAGAAAATGAGAGAGATCTAGGAGTAAACATACTGGCAGATTTGTCTCCAGAAATACATATAAATGGCATAGTAAGGGCAGCATATGCATTCTTATCAAATGTAAGGGTAGCCTTCAGGCACATGGACAAGGAAATGTTCAGAAATATTTATGTAACCTATGTGAGGCCAAAACTCGAATATGCAGCCCCCCTTTTGGAATCCGCACTTGAAAAAGCACATAGCTAAGCTTGAAAAAGTTCAAAGACATGCCACGAAACTGGTGCCAGAAATACGCAATCTCAGTTATGATGAGAGGCTGAGGGAATTAGACTTACCATCACTCGAAGCTAGAAGAGTGAGGGGGGATATGGTGACAGTCTTTAAATTCCTTCATGGTTATGATAGAGTGGATAGGGATCGATATTTTGATATGGCTGGCTCTAGAACTAGAGGTCATAGTTTGAAGCTTCGTAAGAAAACTTCTTCGCAGGATGTAAGGAAATACTTTTTCAGTGTAAGAGTAGTTGATAATTGGAATTGGCTAAGCGAGGAGGTAGTTAATCCTATCTCAATCCATAGTTTTAAGGACAGGTATGATAAGTATGACTAAGTATAAAATGGAACCGATCAGGAGACGGGAAGATACGAGCTTTGGGCTCTTTCCCGTAAACACAATTAGGTAATCACACACACACACACACACACGCACACACACACACACACACACACACACACACACACATATATATATATATATATATATATATATATATATATATATATATATATATATATATATATATATATATCTCCAGAATAGCTTATAGAAGGGACAAGCATTGGCAGGTTATAAAAGGCAGTCAAAATTGCAAGTTAGAAATATTTGAAACACGAATGTAGCGCATAACTAGCAGACATACTTCCTTGACGGCCCGTAGATAAACTTGGTGCCGAAATAGTTGCCTTGATGATCAGCGAGGAAACGTTCGCACGTTTTGTGATACACTTCCAACGTTTGTTCGGTGGTGAGCACTTTTCCGTTCAATTCGTAAAGCTAAAATATTACACATATATATATATATATATATATATATATATATATATATATATATATATATATATATATATATATATATATATATATATATATATATATATATATATATATATATATATATATATATATATATATATATATATATATATATATATATATATATATATATATATTATATATATATATATATATATATATATATATATATATATATATATATATATATATATATATATATATATATATATATATATATATATATATATATATATATATATATATATATATATATGGGTAAATAAATAAATGGAATACACATACGGGTAAATAACATTAGACCCTCAACTGTAGCCTATACATAATAGATTATTTTCGAAACTTATTGGAGATGGGGGGATTGCCATTAGATGCAGCATTGGGCTTAAACCAGCTGCGGCTGTTGGGCCTCACGACAGAAGATCCTTGCCCACATAACTTTGTGGATGACCCAGGCTGTGTGCTGTGGGGATTATGGTGAACATTTATCCACAAGGAGATAAGAGGAGTGATCGAGATAGGTTATATTAGCTTCTGGCGAATGTGTGTGCCTTGACTAGGCCATTCCTCCACAAAGGGAATTCGGTGCAGGCAATACCACTTACCCGACGTAAATTACCCCTAAGTTCGACGTAGAGAATATTGTCCTGAAGGAATTCGGAAAGAGCTTCGTAGATATAAGCTTCAAAAGCTGGTTTGTAAGTTATGATGCCAGAGAGAGCTTCAAGACTGGCTTCAAAGACAGACCAGATGGAGTAGACGTCTGCGTACATTCCCAAAATGAAAAGAAAATTGTGAAAATTGTTTTTGTTTTTATTTATTTGTTTATTCATTATTTTATTTATATATTGTTAGTTATTAACTTGTTTATGTAACGAAGAAAATTATAATGGTGGTAGTAGTAGTAGTAGTAGTAGTAGTAGTAGTAGTAGTAGTAGTAGTAACAGCAGCAGTAGTAATATTCATATATTATATACCTTAATAATATAATAAGAAAACCTATACAACTCGTAAAATAATTAAGTTACTGCTTAGTCACAGCATTTTTGTTTTCTATGAAATATTCAGCTTATCAAAGAAAGCGTTAAAATGAAGATATAACAAAAGCAATATTTTGAAGGCCCGCCTGATTTTTTTTATTCTTTTAGATCTGCTAAGCAGGCATTTGAGTAGGATCTATATATCTGGTATAATAATGCAATTAAGGCATTTTTTCTTCTGATTTTTAAGTGCGTTAAGGTGTTAAATGCAAAAAAAGGTGAAAACTAATTCCGGTTCCGGTTTTACGTCACGGACTCACTTTTCTACCAAGGGCTAGGATGGTTGCCTTCTTGCGAAGGACTTGTTTTGGCAGATGTAATCCTTACGCTGAGTGCATGCCCTTGCTAACCTCAGACCGTGACGGGGCGCGAACCCTCGACCTGACGCCTCAGAGTCGCGGACGCAATCGGTTGAGCCACGATGACTACAAAAGGTGAAAACTAATTATTTTCGGTAAAGAAAAGGAACTAGAAATCAGTGCACTCGCTATGGGGATTATGCCTTTTTCCACACATCCACGTTGAGTATATAGAAGGGCTATTTGTGGCACCTGCTATCCTCTAACCTCTGCCAACTCAGCATCCGTAAAGCATACTAATGAAAATAACAAACCAATAGTGGAACAGATTGCAGTAAGAACACTTTCATTAGAAGATATTCAGATAGCCAAGAGATTGAATCAATACATAAAGAAGCTTTTCGATGTATTAAAGGATAAAGTTGAAAGAGAGAGAGAGAGAGAGAGAGAGAGAGAGAGAGAGAGAGAGAGAGAGAGAGAGAGAGAGAGAGAGAGAGAGAGAGAGAGAGAGAGAGAGAGAGAGAGAGAGAGAGAGAGAGACTTTAGAATATTCCTGCTATATGATCTATCTACCTTGGCTGTCTCCCCCAATTGGGGGGTAGCCGATATAAAAAAAAAAATAAACAATAAGGGGATTACTTTTCTCTATGGGCAATGACGAGGGAGAGAGCAACCGTTCAGATGGCACTGCTGGAGTGCCACAGCTATCCTCCCGGCTCTTCCACAACCTGTGTCGCTTCATAACTTCCAACTCCCCTACTGCCCCTACCACAGGGCTACCTCTGTAAGATGCAGCCCCTTGGTAGCAGCAGATGCCCTTCAGAGCTGTCGTCACAATCGCTCGCCACTCATTCCTATTCCTAGCACGCTCGCTTGCTTCCCTCACATCCATCCTCCTATCATTCAGGGCTCTCCTTACTCCATCCATCCATCCAAACCTAGGCTTCCCTCTAGCATTTCTCCCATCAACTCTCGCATTCATCATCTTTTTCAGCAGTCTTTCATCATCCATCCTTTCCACATGGCCAAACCATCTCAGGACATTCATATTTACTCTGGCTGCAAATTCTCTCCTCATACCCGTTCTTGCTCTCACCACTTCATTCCTAACCCTCTTCAGTCGAGATACACCAATCATACTCCTCAGGTATTTCATCTAAAGCACATTTAGTTTCCGTCTCTCACTTACTTTCATACCCCATAGCTCTGATCCATACATCACAGTTGGCACAACCACTTTCCCATACAAAACGTTCTTAACATTCATTTTCAACCCTCTATTCTTCATCACTCCTTTCAACGCACCCAACACTTTACAACCTACATTCACTCTGTGACACACATCTGCTTCCACTCCACCATCTGCAGCTATAACCGAGCCTAAATACTTAGACTGATCAGCTTCCTCAAGTGTCTCT
>JAXCGZ010008100.1:7500-10000 GCA_037179515.1 Halocaridina rubra
ATATATATATATATATATATATATATATATATATATATATATATATATATATATATATATATATATATATATATATATACATATATACATATATATATATATATATATATATATATATATATATATATATATATATATATATATATATATATATATATATATATATATATATATATATATATATATATATATATATATATATATATATATATATATATATATATATATATATATATATATATATATATATATATATATATATATATATATATACATATATACATATATACATATATATATATATATATATATATATATATATATATATATATATATATATATATATATATATATATATATATATATATATATATATATATATATATATATATATATATATATATAGGCCATTTTCCCCTTATAGGAGAAGTGGCTAAGTTAAGGTACAATGCTCTAACTCTTGGGTAGAGAAAAAACAGAGAGTGGTTTCCCAGTCCTCTCATTCCGCTACATTTCATCGACTCTTACGACACGCAGGGGAGCACGGAGGAATTGTTCTATCCCCCCTCCTTCAGGGGATATATATATATATATATATATATATATATATATATATATATATATATATATATATATATATATATATATATATATATATATATATATATATATATATATATATTGCAAATTCAACTAAGACTAGTCCAGACAGCTTCAGGTTAAGTCTTCCTTCAGGCACGGTCTTTCCTTATGCCTACATTTACACCAAATATTCTGGGCTATTTGCTGCCCATCTCTAACTATCCCATTACATACAACAAGTCACAATACTCCCCATATCTGTTTCTTTTTACCTTTTTTTTCATGTTTTTTGTAATATGTATAAAAGGCACACAGCTAATGGCCCCCAGTACCACCATTGAGGGGGGCTAACAATCTCTGGGGATCTTGTTGACTCCACAACTGGTGTGAGGGTAATCACACCTGGTAGTAATAATGGTTCTGTCCTTAATCGTGCACCTCCTGATAGATTTTCTTCTTTTACTTTTCACTTTTCTTACATTCATGATCTGAAAAGTAATCTTTTGTCTGTGGAATAGCACTTTGATCCATCCCTCCCTAGCCTCCTTCTCCCTGAAATCCAGATCTCCAGCCATAATTCCACTGACCTATTTCAAAACTCTCACAACAACCAGTATTCTCGTTTTTGTTCCAAAGGTGGGGTCTGTGCCTACTGCAAATCTCACACTCCAAGTGCATTGCTCATAGACCTTCAATCTCATGACTTTGATATTCGCTGGCTGAAAATCTGTTTCTACTCTACCACTATATTCCTTTGCTTCTAAAAATGTTCTCCAAACTCTACTGACTTTAGGTCTTTCTTTGAATATCTGTCCTCTTTCCATGAGGCTTTGCTATCTTCTCACCCACATGCCGATGTTCTCTTATATTGGAGACTTCAATGTACACCACAATAAGGGGTTGTAATTCTTTCCGCACAGATGTTGGAGGAATTGAGTACCTTGCTTTCTCTAGTACTCACGCTTTGGAGCAAATTATTAAACACCCTACTTGTGTGACCAATCGACAGAACATGCAGCCAACACTTTTGACCTATTTCTTACTTTTAATGCTTCAAAATTTCTCATATTCTTTGCTTTCCCATCTTGGTAAATCTGATCACTCTGTGATATCAATCTCTGACTTTTTGGCTCCCCCTCTATCAGTTCCTCCTACTCAGTGCTGTCTTTGGTAATTTGAGTGTACCCAACGTGAAGATTTGCGTAACTTCTTCTTTGACTTCCCATGGGATGACATCTGCTTTTGGTCCCGCAACCATGATCAGGTAACCCTAAAAGCTTCCGAGATCATAACCTCAGGAATGGAGGCATACATTCCCTCCTGCATGAAAATTTTTTTCTCCCCCTAAACATTTGTTTGACCGTGCCTGCTCCATGGCTATTCAGGCCAGAGATTTTACTCACCGCTCGTAACAAGCTATTCCCTCTGATTTAATTTGCTCTTCTTTTATTGTAGCTAGAAATTGCGGTACTGCTCAGATTCGAAGGTCTAAACCTTCCTTTATGTGAAGGAAAGTTGATGATCTTCACTCCTCTCCCACTAATAAATATTTCTGGTCCTTAGCCAAAAACCTTTCCAAAAAGTTCTGTAACTCAAGGTTTCCCTCTCTCATTCGTTATGATGGTTCTATAGCTTGCTCTCTCACTAATAAAGCCGTTCTCTTTAGTTCTTATTTTTTGCCAAATCTTCTGGAAACGATTCCAGCTCACCTGTCCCTTATTCTTTACTCTTCTCTAACTCCCTTATCCTTTCTTCACAAAAAGTTCATAAGGGTTTTTGCTTACTAAAGACGAACAAGGCATCTGGTCCCGATGGTATCCTTGCAAGGTCCCTTGAGGACTTTGCAGACGAATTGGCTCATGTCCTTTGTGTTTTTTTTTTTACCTCATTTTCTCAACCAGTATCTATTAATCATCTT